>VUQG01009384.1:5943-17337 GCA_015106755.1 Etia nguti | reverse complement strand
GCACCTCATATACCGACCGAAACGTATTGTTCACGAGCGTATTTGCATGAGATCGGGCATGCTGGATGAAAATCCAGCCGCTAAAGTGGTTTGTTTTGTCTTGCTCCTTGTTCTTTTCAGGAGCTTTGCAAGGCTTAGCGCTTTAAAAGAAAAAAAAAAAACAAAAAGAAAAAACGACGCACTTCTGTTTTCATGCTACAAGCGACCGCCCCGAGGCTGTCACATCTCTACTTATTGTGTTTCTTCTGTGTTTGTGAGGTCTGCAGAATAATCATCTGGTCTCTTTTGCCTCATCAACTCGTTTGTCTGTTAAAGTTCAGGAAGAAAATAACACATCACAATGCATAGGCCTGTACAGCGACTATACGAAAATCAAGTGAATCGCATCTAAACTACGTCTAAACAATATTTGGAAGAAAAAAAAAGATTTTTTTTCTTTTAAAAATGACTCTTTTTCCTGTTTTGCCCCCATATCATTTCCATTCTCTTCCACAAAACCAAAATGAGGTTTAGATACAAAGCCTGGGCCATGGGTTCCTAATAGATTTACCCTGATGCCACGGCCACCATTTATCCTGCTCCAAAGCCGCACAATGCAACTGAGTGCTCCTGAATAGCATGGGCAATTACAGTGCATGTGTGATTTTTTTTTCTCTCTCTGTGTATGTGTGCGCGTGTCTGTCTGTGTGTGTGTGTGTGTGTGTGTGTGAGAGAGCATGCACGTTGTTCTCTCTTTTTCCAATTCCAAAAACCCCCACTACTCACATCTCACTGTCCTCTGTGCGTGCAGACACATACACACACACCTTAAAGCAGATGTAATAACATGAAACTACACAGCCATGTGCACTTTGCTCTTTGTAGAAGCCCAGGTGGTTACCATGGCAATGTGGGCCTTTTTTTTTTTTTTTTAAATCTTTTTTGACTTACCCTAACATTTTATTACCCATCATTATGTATCATTAAATACATACATATTAATGTAAAAAACAGGGGTGATGGGGATGGGAGGGGGGAGGCGTAAGTGTGAAATTAGGGGTGTATCTACAAAAAAGCCAACACCTGAAAGGGGCCTTGGTGGTTTTGATGTCTCATTGCTATATAATTCATGTATGAACGTCCCCCTGTGCATTTCTTACACCAAAGGATTAAGTCATAGTTTTGTTTATAAAATGCAAAGTAACACTAGGAGGCTAGTCACACAAGATCAAAGGGATACATAATCCATGTACTAATAGCTTTAATAAGAGTCTATCATGAGCTTACCTCCTAGCAGGTGGCTTAATATTAATAAGGCTGAATACATTTGTGGTTCAAATAGAAGTTCAGCCCGAAATCAAATGCACATATTTTCCTGCAGCCTGAAGGGCAATTCATCTATCTAGTCTGTTTAGGTGTGGGATTAAATATTATGGACCTAAATGGCACTTGCAAAATAAACGAATAAATAAAATCAAATCATTAAAAACATTCAGCAGCAATGTCTCTTTTCCGAAATAATAACCAGGTTGCTCAAAAACAAAAAACAATGCACAAACTTTGCTCTGAGCAGGAACTATTTTCTTCATTCACCAACCAAAAGAAGCGTGCATCTAGTCAATGTCTTATTTAGGCTTCTGTTTCGAATCTACGCAACACCTACGACACAGCCTACGCAAGTGGTCAACGCCGTTGCCAACACACTATTTGGCGAGGAGTTTCTCACTTCAGCTTCATCCATTCTCTTCCAGCCAGTTCAAAACATGGCAGTAAAAGAAGCTGGGAATGCACAGGAGGAATCAATGGTACCAAACAGGCCTATCAGAGTCGTTGAGGGCTGCATTAGCATGACGTGTAGCTACATTTCTAAGGTTGTGCGTGCAGGGTTTTGGAAAAGTTTGTGGTCATGACGTACCTATGGCATAAACTTAACACAGAGGTATTAATCCACTGTTATTCTACAGAGTGGTATTGATGACATGTTGTAGTTAAGCAGAAAGAAAGTATTTTTTCCATGCTTTGAGCACCACAAGGAAAGTGATATTTAGTTCCGTTATATTCAAGAGAAAACAGACTTCCTATCGCTGCTATCATCAAAACTAGCTACCCCAAAAAGAGTCTAGTGTAAGGGTGTCAAACATAAGGTCCAGAGGCCAGAATCAGCCCGGCAAAGACTACAATCTGGCCCACTAGACAGCTTTGGCAAATAAGGAGGGCATAAATTTTGGACTTTTATTTGTATTTTAATAGGCTCTGCTGCTTCTCCCACTAATAAAAACCTCCCCCTATCCAATTAAATGACAGAAAAAGTTTGTGCTTTCTTAAGATCTACTCTTTTTTTTACAATCGGTCTACAGTAAAAAAAACAAACAATATGACATATTCTATGAATTAATAGAAAATAGGAAAACTAAGAAATACTGTTGAAATTACATCTTTTTCTTATATTAAAACATCTCAGCCAAATGTGTAGTTAAACTTCTGGTGACTTCTAAGATCAAAGTGGGGTGTATGTGGCCCACCATGTAATCTCTGGTTTAGAGCCCTTAGGCAAGATAAAAATATCCACATCTCTGAAATATTTATGCACACATGATGATGAGCCTTATGAGATACTCAATTTCTAGACTTATATTTTCATTTCCTTACATCGTTCAGGTCACGTATGACACACTGCTACACTTTCAGTAAAAGTTAATTACCCTCCGAGGTCCAAGAATTGTCTACAAAACCCTACATATGTGAACTTCTCACTGCCTAAAAGATAATGGTACACTGACCCATCTTTCTTCTGGTCCACCACTCCAGCCAGCAGATTTGTGGCCTCATTGGACAGCAGAATGTTTGTGTGAGCATGGAGGAAACGGCTCACAAAGTCCTGCGCCGACATGAAGTATTCCTCATTCTTCTTGACGCTGGCATACTGTAAAAGAGAAACATTTTCTTATAAAAGATAAAAACGCAAGGACACAAGGCTGAGCTTTAGAAATTCATTAAAAAAAAAGAAACCAAACCTAAATCAAAAGATGGGAGAAAAGCTTCTTTGATACTAGGCAAACTCAAAAAAGAGACAACAAAACATATAAGTCAAATCCCACCTTTTCAAAAATGGCTTTCAACTCAGTGGGGTCGGCCCTCCTAGGCAGAACTGCCTGCAAAATGATGAGAGAATGTTTTGTGAATAGCCATACCAGACCTATATCATCATCTGAGCCAGTCCTGGTGAGTCACATTGTAAAACAATGTTTTTTGTTGGGGGGGTTTTGGCTACTGGCTTGTAAACAAAGCTTTGTCTGTCTGCAACCACCTCTTACACACTGGAATGCTTTTAATCACATACCTGTGATTACATATTTTACAGTCAAGGTTTCCTTAGTAGCTTTTTATTTTATTTTTATTGTTTCAGACAATATTTCTCAGGGCAAGGATGTCAAACTCATTTTACATGGTGGGCCACTTTGATCTTAAGTGGGCCGGATCAGTGAAACTCCCCTTTTAGAAGTTTAACTACACACTTAGCTGTGAAGTCTTAATATGAGAAAAATACTTAATTTCAACAGCATTTCTTAGTTTTTCTAGGGGATAAAGAAATGCTGCTGTAGGAAATGAAAGGAATGTGTCAGCATGACTTAAATTGTAACAGCTGAATTTGTAAAATTACAGAAAAATGAAAAGAGATATAAAGAAATATCCTATTATTTTTAGTGTAGACCTATTGTAAAGAAAAAACAAAAACAAAAAAACCCAACAAATTTCTACAGTAGATCATAAAAAACAGGCAGTTTTCTGTCATTTAATTCTTTATGTATAAATCATTTACTGTGGTGTAGAATGAATGGCCATGGGGGAGGTTTTCATCAGTAGGAGAAGCAGCAAAACTTAATAAAATACAAATAAAAGTCCAAAATTTGTGCCTTTCTTCTGATTTTCCAAAGCTGTCTAGTAGGCCGGATTCTGGCCTCTGGACCTTATGTTTGACACCCCTGTCTAAAAGAAAAAAATATATATATGTTGTCTATAGGTTTCTACATTTAGTTAAAGCCTCTGGAAAAAGTTTGTGATACCTTTAAAAGAAATGTCAGTACCTCCCGTCTCAGATGAGAGCTACAAACAGTTGTAGGTGATGATGATGGTGTCAAAAAAACATGCTAGAAGTTTCCTCAGCTCTGTGAGAACTTCTGCACCCGGTGGGGCGTTCATAACAGAAACGCCACAACTTATAGCATGATGCTATCCAAGGTTACCGGTGACTACAACCGGCTTTTTACTAAGTAAGGTGGAGAAGAGGCCTGGGAGGAACAAGGTGAAGTTAGAAAAAGAAAAGAAAAAAAGAGGAGTGGAGGAAGCAATAGCATCATTGCTGCATTTTACATCACTGTGGAAACACCACTTCATTCAGTTGATAATAAAAATTGCTGCTAGCCAAATATTCACTAACTAGCTAACCGGGACCAGTAAAGTCTCAATGTCATTACCGTGTGGTCAGTGTTAAACTCTAACACATCCTATTAGCAGGCTAACCGGCAGTTAGCGAGCCCTCCTCCGGGCAAACGTCATGACAGGCGGAGGGCTTCGGGCCGCACACCCCCCCTGCACCGGGCACACATCACCGACAAGGCGACAGCTCCTGCCAGCAACACGGGGAGGGGGTGACGTGGGGAAAACTCAGCAGCTGCTTACCTTTGTTGCCATGCTAAAGCGAGCTCACTGTCAGATAGTCCTGTTCACTTCCTCCTGCGTGACGACGTTCCCATGGAGATTACGCGCCGGTGCAGTGCCAAAGGAAGGTGAAAGAGGATCAGCCGCGCACGTGGTGCGGGCCGTGAGAGGTCGTTTTTGTTTTGTTTTGTTTTTTTAATTAATTTTATTTTTTATTTTATGCATTTACAGAGAGAAAGTTCTCTTGTTGGTACTCTGTCTTGTATTAATCTATTACACACTCCCAAGATGCAGGGTCATATTCAAAAGGCGAGGCATAGGATGGCGCACAAGGCCCTGATAATATGTGCATGTACGTTGGATACTTAAGGAGTCTAAATATTTGTTTTGCCACTTTGCAAAGAAAACATTCACTATAAAATAATTTTAGGCTCTGTCCCAGACACTAAGGTGTCACACTCTAAGCTCATTTTAAAGTTACAACTAGAAATAATCATCCATTCCTTTAAAATCCTTATTCAATAAAACTTAATAAAATAAAACACACTTATTTTGACATTTTGGCTCATATACAAACACGCATACATACACTCACTATCACAATTTGTTTGCCACCAGAATAGCTGTATAGAAATAGTAACATCATCATAGGTATATTGTGATGATTTCTTGTCATTTTGCTGTGTCATTTGATTCGCTGGTCATAGACTCAGCCCCCAAACTAACTGAAGACAACCAACAAAACACATTGGAAAACTTGGAAAACTGCTCTAACGATGTGATATATACCGTAAAACATTTTTCCAACAACAATTTTTCTTTTTTTCAACAATATCCACACTGAGCTTTAATATGAAACATAATCATGTTTGTGTGGGCTTATTCTTACATGCGCCGACTACCTATTGTACTGAGCAACAGAGATCTGTAGACATCAGTGTGAAAGCCTCAGTTCCTTCCTCCAGCCTTTTCTTTCCTTGCAGCAAATGGTTCCTACACTTTATATCCAGCTTTTCCAGCCCATCTGTGTCTTGTGCCAGGAGAATTTCATGACTACAAAAGCAAAGGTTAACATTACTCACAGCATAAAAACAATTTAAAAGGGAGCAAAAGGGCTCTAATGGCCCGACAGTCTTCAAAGAAAATGTATTTTGCGCTCAAAATAATTCATAGCTTTTTGCTGGTGGCTTTTCAGCTTCCCGGAGACCCAGCATGAACCACTGTATTTTTCCCAGCAGGCTCTCTGCTCCTCGCAAAATGGCCTTCACCAGGGCATACCTTGCATCCCCTTCAAATATTGACAGCACCGGGTCCATCGCTTATTGGAAAAATGGCTGTAAGTAATGTTTTATCAGCCGATGCAATCTCCACACCTGTATTTTCTCCTGTCATATGACAATATTTGACAAGATTAATGATTTGATCCAGTGACTTATTTCCCATCACTGTCAGTCTGCTGCAAACAACTCGCTTGCTTGTGGCATTTAGTGAAAAAAGCATGTAGTAGAATTTTCATTTGTATTATTCATGAACTGCAAAGTTTGTATGAGGCATGCAAACTACAGTGTGTAGCAGCTTAGACATGAAACTCGTGATTTTTTTTAACAAGGTAATTCCTTTAAAAAAAAAATCCCACTGGGCGAAATTACTTTTCCTGTCAAGCCTTGTAGAAATGAAACCAACAATGATTGTGCCAACCACCAAAAAAGCAAGCGGGTTAAAAATAAACCTTGTAACCTTTGAACTTCCACGGCTTGAGGGGTCTCCTGCGCGCGTCCCCGAGGGCCCACGTGTCCTGACAGCTTGAGCGATGAGTGGCGGACGGCTGTCTCAATCCGCCTCCTACTATTTTTAACCCACACTAAACACAGAGCTTCGAAAATAGGCTCGAGCTCTAAACAAATGATTAATAGGGCACTTAGGGTCTCCCCACTGACCCGTGTGTCCCTATTAACAGCCAATAACAGAGGCCCTTTGGGGTCAAAAGGTTTAAAGACTTTCTAATAAAAGTAACAGAGACATGGGGATGTGTTTTGGAGGAGAAAAAGTTTTGTCTCAGTTTGAAATGCTGACAAGTTAATAATCCCTTCTCAAATGGCCCCACCGCAGTAAAATGGCCAGTTTGTTCTTACTTTTTATTGCTATCATCTGTCAGTCACTCACATCTTTTTTTCTGCCTCTTCTTAAGTGGACTGAAAGAGCTAAAACAGCTTTACAGTAATGTTCTTGCTGGGGCTTTATTCTCCTTCCCCACTCTTTCTTTTCTTTTTTGGATGAATGTGAATTCTTATTGTAGTTTTAGGAAGGAAATGCCTAATGGATTCCCAAAGACGTATTCATGACATGGTAATGAGATTCAAATTTGTAAGACGTTTTTACCTGAAAAAAAAAAAAGGAGTGTGGTTGTGGCAGTGGCTTTGTCCTGTTTTCCACAGCTAAAGAATGCAATTTCTCTGTCACTCTCACTATTCCTAATGCCATTTTGAAATATATGTGATGAAGATACAAAACCAAAGAGAGCTTAAAAGTGAAAACAGCATAGTAATGAACTGATGTGTCGCTTGTCATAACTGGGTTTCCTAGGGTTGGTGTAGAGCACAGGTCAGTGGTAAGTTATATCCTGAAAATGTAATGCTTCAAATTGTTATCATTGTACTCATATATTTTTATCAGTAATGAAAATATACGAGCCGAAGAAGAATGTAAGAAATGTTTCTGGCAGCTAGATGTTCCAGTGTGAAAGAGATATTTTACAGGATTTTACAACTTCACAAAAATTATTTCTTCATGTAAAGAATATCACAGTACTCTGCTGCATAATAAGGACAGCTTTTGGTTGCCATCATATTGTTATTTTTTTGTTACCACTTCAGTTTATTCCCTAATTAATTAGGTTATTTGCTCCAATTACTTTAAAATGTATTCAAATGCTGTACCTCTGTATCTGTAAAAACACAATTCCCTGTGCTGAACACAAGCTGAGTCTAAATCTGGATGTCCTAACCCATTTTTAGTTTCTTTTCTTTCTTTAACTGTAACCAGATATCGGCTCTTATAAGTAAGTTTATTTATATAGCGCTTTTCAGGAACAAAGGTTACAAAGTGCTTTATAATACAAAATATGATAAAGCAATTAAAGCTTAATATAAAGAAACCTGCAAAGGTGGATCTGAAGCTTTTTCTACTCCGTGTACTCCACTGTAGCAGGAATGGTGCTGTAGTCAGCATTTTCAGCAACATCAGCTGTGGCCAGGTGTAATTAATTGCCACAGGGGTTTGGTCATGGTGGCCGGTTGCTAGCTAAACCATCTGTGTGATGTGTTTTCACAATGGTAAACACATCACAGAACCACAGCAATCTGTTTAAATAAAACATGTCTGAAATAACCAACACAATCCAGCTAAATTAACATTTTAAAACACTGAAATTTCTTTGTAGAAGCACTGCCAGCGCTGAATTTTTTACATAATCTGTACAATCTCCTTAGAATGCAATACATTTTTAAAGAAAAGTTTAATTTCTGTACAATTACTGTTATTGGGTACTAAATGAGATTTAATACAGCATTGTTTTGTGTGACTTAACTGAAAATGAGCATACTGTAATCTTTTTTCTTGAGTACATAATTGTACAAGATTTTCTGCTACTGTCGGGGCAGTTTGTTATACACTGTACACCTAATGCATCCAAATTGAGTGAACTGAAAATATTTGATGCCGAAAAAAACTGGTTTGAAAATTAGCCATAGGTTAATGTTGCTAAATCTAAATCAGTTCTTTCTTAATAGTAATAGAGGAGTGTTGGTACAATGAACTAATGCTAATGTAATGTGCTAATGTTGTTTTTATGTTGCATTTGCAATAATTATGAATACATTTGGTGGCATTTTACTTCTTTATTTTTCTTTTTGTTAAACTTCCATGAAAAGGCACAACTATCCATTACCTTATTCCACTTATTACCTTATTGTACTGACATGTGCATTTGTGTAGCAAAATGGTTGTACAATTTAAAACATGTTAGAGCACATTAAAACACATATTAGTAAGTCACAACATTACCTCACCACCAGAGAATATCCTGAATACATCCAGAGATGTAACAGAGATGTTATCTATAGTATTTTCATATAACTTTTTGAGAGTAATTTTTTTTAATTCATTGAAAAAGGTATAAAGTTCAAAGAGTACCACTGTTACACATTAGTACAAAGGTAGAACAAGTCTCTGATACTGCAAAGTGAAAATGTTCTTAATATAAAGGCTGGATGGAGGATGTGGGAAAGTCCAACAGAAAATATGGTTTTGTCTGTCTGTCTGTTTTTTAATGAGTTACTATATCGATGAGGGACAGAAAGAAGAGCCCCTCAGGCTCATGTTGTAACACGCCAAACCACTTTTTAAATGTACACATGGTTTTTTTTATTTTAATTTAAATTTTTTAAATTTTACCATCACGTTGGCAAAATCGAATTTTATATTGATAACTGCGTATCCCTGACATAGCTTAAATCTTAATTCTTCCAATATAATAGTTTCTAAAATGGTTTCAGCTGATATTCTCATTTTATCTTGCTCAAGGACACATCAACACGATGGCTGCAAAACCTGTAACCACTTGATAATAACCACCGCACTTCCGCTATAATTGTTTCCCCTGAGAACCAAAAAGATGCCAGAGTCTTTCCTTTTGTGCTCAATATTTGCAAAAATACAAACTCGGATATGAAACAAATTGCTCTGTGGAGGGGAAAAAAACATGCAAACTGGGAATGAGTATCACAAGCCACAGAGCAGACTGTGCTCGCATACTGTGACATGACTCAGTCAAATCTGTTTTACATAAAGGACAAGAGAGTGGTGAGGGAAAAAATAATGGAGCCATTCCTAGGAAATCAGCCACAGTTTAATATGTTTTACATACAAGACAGAAAATGTGTTTCGTAGGTTTATCTTCACTGCCACTTCCATTAAAAAAAGTGCTAATACATAGAACAGCAAATGCATCCTTTGTTTATCAATCATATAGGGCCTATTAGGAAAATAATAGACTTCTCTCTGTGCATACTCTGCTGCTGGACTAACAACAAAAACAGTTTGTCTTATAATCTACTTACTTTACACCAATCAGGTTGTCAAAGACTATTCTTAATCATCATACATAACATGTGCTGCATTAAAGTGGCATTCTTGTAAACACCATATCTGTAATAGTGTGTGACAAGCCGCCTTTGTTTACACCATAATAACTGGGTGTTTGAATAACTTCTCAGTGACTTTAAGTAACCAGCCAGACTCACTCTGCTTCCATTCAGCTGTGCAGGCTGTTAACCTGAGCTGACGTTTGGCTTGGAGTGGACTGTGGAAGGTTATATATCGAACAGTAGGGCTGAATGGACTTCTCAATCATTTCACCTGCGGTCTTGAATAATGAGAGTGCTCTCCTTGCACACACGTTTAAGATATAATGTGCGTCTGCTTGCCTCATTTGGCAAATCTTGACTTCATAAACATGTGAGACACATAAAGTTCACGCCCACGCACACTCGGAGACATTTATTTGAAGCTTCACACTCTTTACTCTCTGTCATGAAATTCCCCTGAACCTCGGGGCGGGCTGTCTTCACTGTAGCTTCTGAATGAATCTGTTTAGTATCTTTCAGTTCACATGAAGCGCTACACTAACCATGCTTCAGGGCATCTGGGATGGGCTAGGGGCCTGGCATAGCAGGGGAAAGGGTGCATGGGAGCTTTGAGATGGTCCAGACAGGCTAGTCAGCAGGCTTGAGCTCCTCTCTTTCACAACAACAATAAGGACCCACTCTGGAGCACGCTCAGACCCTGCAACCTGAGAGGGCACAGGGGTCCTCAAGGATGCCTGGGTTGGGATAAATGAACCCAGATGCTTCCCACAAAAGCAGAGCGACCAAGCTGCGGGAAGGAGGCTTGTAGAAAAAAACAGAAGACCTTCCTCTGTATTTTTTTTTTTTACTTCTTCTTCTTCTCCCCATAGTTGAGGTGGTTGTTGGTCAGATTCCTGTGCTTTCTCATAACCACTGATCACAGAGGCCTCCATGCAAGGAGCATTGTGGGAAATTATCAGAGGGGCGTTTGTCTTTGAAGGAGAATGACAGCAGCAGCAAATCTTTAAGTCCTTTCCTGTTCCTCTTCCTGTCAAGCTGCCACCTGGACTGAAGGAGGAGGGAGTGAGAGAATGATGGTGCCATTTGTCTAAATGACTTAATTGAAGTTCAAGTTGGTGCAGGAAGTTTTAGAATGTAACATGAATGGTGCGATTGAATGTTTTTGAATTATTTATTTGCGAGCTTGCTTTTTATCTTTTTATCTGAGATGCCGAACTCTCACTCAGCTGTTGGTTCCCATTTGGGGTATAATACCTGTCTCATTTACGTTTAAAGGAGCCGTTTCCGATAGCTTTTTTTTTTCTTTCGATCAATACCCTTCTGATGTCTGTGTTATAAAATGAAGCTACAGCTAGCAGCCACTTATGTTAGCTCAAATATTGTAATCAGGGCAAAGGTGAGAAATATTGTCTAGTAGCATGAACATCCTGGAGCCTCCACTGCTTTGCTAAGCTTGATTTATAGCAGCCCCATGCTCTATGTTGCCACTTACGACATAGACCTCAGCAGCTGTGACAGTACAGGGATGATACTTCTGTAGCTTGTTCATTATATTAATATAATAGCTATATTCTATTAATTCTGCTTTTTTTTTTTTTTTTCCAGCTTTTGC
>VUQG01009377.1:6832-17236 GCA_015106755.1 Etia nguti | reverse complement strand
AACACACCTTCTTCCAGGATGGGAGTCAGTTTGTAAATGTGACTGGTTCTCTTAACATTCGATCCTTTTGTTAAACAGGAGATTTCATCAGCAAACCGCTTCCTTTGACAAAAGGACAAAAGCGCATGCATTAACTGACGTGCTAAAATGACGGTCAACAGAAAAGTTTGCCCACAAACCACTCACCCAACGACCTGTTGTCAGCGCCGGCGTCAGGTAAATAATCTGCGACCACACCCCCATGCAATCACCTGAGACGCAGGAAATGTCTAAACACCTGTGCCACCATAACAAATAAACAAAAACAAACATCGACTTTGGCTCTTACAATGACTGTTCAGTAGAGAAATGAAGCCCAGCAATCATGTTTTTACAGTCCCGTGGTCTCAGCCTCAGATACTTATCAAACAAAGCTCATATAAAAACAAACTGATGAACAAAAACATTTTCTCTTTCATTTCTGTCAAACAATGCTGTATGAAACGTTCCCAGCGGTTAGTGTCATGGTTGCTAGACAACCTGGGCAGCGCGACGGAGGCTAGGCAGCCCGATTTCACAAGCCTACAAGCCTCGCACTTCCAGCCTTCTCGGTCCTCGAGGACAGGGCCCACGTAGACCGCGAAGGCCGCGTCCTCCAAGGCTGCAGACCCTGAATTGGGATACAGCCATTGTGTTCATTCTAATCAGCTGTTTCCCCATGTGTGTGTATTTAGTCTGTGGGTTTCATTTATTTCTTGACCAGCTGGCTAGTGTAGTGGTAAGACTACACGCCTTTGTAACGGAGTCGCAAGTTCAATTCCCACCCGGTGCCTAGTAAGGGTCCTGGCTAAAACCAAGCTCTGGAATGGCGTGGCTACGTCTGCAGCCTGTCCGCATCTCAGGCACAAGCATTTCACTACATACTACATAACAAATAAAGGTTTGTTTGTTGTTCATCCTGCTTATTTACCATGCTCATGCCAAGTCTTCTGGTTTTCTAAGCCAGATTTTCTTGTTCTATTTTTTTTTATATTTAGTTCACCCAGTTTAGGTTATTGTTTAGTTTCGCCTTTGCCTTTTGTTTTATACTGTTTCACCGTCCTTGAGTAAACGGCTTGTTTTTTGTTAAACATGCGAAAGTTTTATTCTATCATAATATTACATTTCTTTTTTGCAACAGTTTACTTTATGTGGTGCCTGGATGGAGGGATAATACGCAGAGGAAACAAACCCCAAACAGAAACAATTTAAAATATGTTCCATCATTTGATTAAAATTAGAAATAATTACAACATTAGATTATTATTTTGCACAGACACCACTTCAGAGCAGTATTGAAATCTGATGGACATTTAGCCTATTAAAATTTCAAACACTAAAGCTAAATGAAAATTATTTTATTAAAAACAAAGTATATTCAATCAAATACAGTTAATATCCTCGAAATTCTACGGAGACCACTACAAATTACAACAATCCTAAACACCTGTGTGGCGGGGCGTGGTCTGCAGTTCCACTGGAGGGGAGATGGACGCACCTGCACGGCATCTGCAATCACGCCTCGCTGGCATAAAAAGCTGTGCTGTCTGTTGGTGGTTGTTTTTGTTGGTGATGTGTGCGGCTGGCAGCTGTAGAACTGCAGCCGGTCATGTGTTTGTAACAGCAACCAGAAGAATAAAGAGATGCTGAAAAGCATTGAACTGTCATTGGGTCTGCCGTGGTTCGTTTACAACCTGTTAAAATCCTGGGAAAGAGTTAACAACTCAAACATTTCTACATGAAGCAAAACCTCTACTATAAATCAGTACTGCAAAAAAGTGTTTACATATTTTGTTTACAATAGTCTTGAATGCAACTGGGTACTAAAAGAAATATAACTAGACCTGTTGTCTGGTTTTTCCCAGATTGCATATCGATATCTTTTTTCTTCTTGTTTTTTGACATTATCAAATTTACTAAAGAAGTGCTACATTTATCTATACCTGCACTTTGGCATGTGAGGGTTGAACACACTCATAACCAGCCAATTGACATACACAGTGTCAGCATATACAGTGGTGTGAAAAAGTGTTGGCCCCCTTCCTGATTTCCCCCTTTTTTTGTATGTTTGTCGCACTTAAATGTTTCAGAAAATCAAACAAATTTAATTATTACACAAAGATAACACAATTTAGCATAAAATGCAGTTTCTAAATGAAAGTGAAGGTGAAAAATCCAAACCCACTTGGCCCCGTTTGAAAAAGTGTTTGCCCCTAAACCTAATAACTTCTTTGGGCACCCTTAGCAGCAACAACTGCAATCAAGCATTTGGGATGAGCCTTTTACAGTGCTGTGGAGGAATTTTTGGCCCACTCATCTTTGCAGAATTTCTGGACTTCAGCTACATTAGAGGGTTTCGAGCATTACCGCCTTTTTAAGGTTGTGCCACAGGACCTATCGGATTCAGGTCAGGACTTTAAATAGGCCACTCCAGAGTCTCCATTTTGTTTTTCTTAAGCCTTCATAGGCGTACTTCCTGGTGTGTTTTGGATCATTGTCCTGCCACAGAACCCAAGTGCACTTCAGCTTGAGGTCACAAACAGATGGCTGGACATTCTCCTTCAGGATGTTTTGGTAGACAGCAGAATTCATGGTTCCATTTACCACAGCAAGTCTTCCAGGTCCTCAGGCAGCAATACATCCCCAGACTATCACACTACCACCACCATATTTTACAGTAGGTATGATGTTCCTTTTCTGAAATGCTGTGTTACTCTTATGCCAGAGGTCATGGGACACTTTCAAAAAAGTCCACAGAGTATTTTCCCAAAAGCCTTTATCAAGATGTTTTCTGACAAAACTGAGATGAACCTTTATGTTCCTTTTGCTCAGCAATGTTTTTTGTCTTGGAATCTGCAATGCATGTATTCGCTTTGAATAAAGGCCATTTGAATTGTTTAAAATAAATTAACAGAGGATAAATGAAGATATAAAATTTCTGGTCAGGTTTACCTGGCACCATTGCAATCACAACAATCAAGCAGCTTCCAATTGCACCAACTATGGAACTATCTAAAAGCTGACTAAATGCCAGAGCTTTCAGTCACAATTGGCAAATACCTCAATTCTAATATCTTGTGATTTAAATAAAATTTACTTTTTTGCTTTTCTCCAAAACTTTAGTTAGTATCATGGCAGGGCTACTGAGGCCATGGTTGCAATTGTATAAAGTTTTGAACCAAAAAGCACAAAATAAAAAGGAGCTCCTTTTTAAGTATAACACCAATTCCCAAAAAGTTGTGATGCTGTGTAAAATACAGATAAGGGCAGAATGTGATGATTTGCACATCTCATAAACCCATACATTATTTACAGTGGAACATAGAAAACATACCAAATGTTTAAATTGAGAGATTTACTATTCCACGAAAAACAATATTAGCCTATTTTGAATTTGATGGCAGCGGCATGTTTTATAAAAGTTGGGATAGGGACAAATAAAAATAATAGAAAAGCTAGTGGAAAATTTTGCAACTAATGATTGGGTATAAAAAGAGAACCTTAGAAAAACTGTTTCTCAGAAGTAAAGGTGGTAGGAGGTTCACCGGGATGCAAAAATCTGCATTTACAAATGGTGGAACAATTTCAGAATAACGCTAATTAGGAATTAATGTGAACACTTTGAGTATCTCATCAGTTATATACATAATATCATCAAAAGATTCCATACACTCAGGCAGCATTTTATTAAAAACATGCATTATTCTATTCAAGAAATCACTGGCTTTGAAAAAAGCTCACTGTGACACACACAAATACAGCTTAAAGCTCTATCATGCCAGGAAGGTGGTATGGGGATACATTAATGCAGTTTTAATGCATACATTAAAAATGCAGCATGAAGATCTGATCAGATACCATCAATGCTGAAAGACCTATACAGGTTTTAGAGCAACATATGGTAGCATCCACGTGGTGTCTAAACTGGTACTGCATCTATTACAATAATATCATAGCTTCATAGTAAAAAAGTTTAGGTACTACACGGTCCTGCCTGCAGTCCAGACCTTTTACCAACTGAAAAAATTTGGCACATCATGTAAAAAAAAAAAAATGAAAAAAAGAAAAAAAAAAAAAATGAAAAAAAAAAAAGACAAAGATCACCCATGACTCCTGAGCAACTCGAATTCAACATCAAACAAGAATGGGACAACATCCCACCAAGATAAGGACTAAGGAGGAAGAGGGATGTGCAAAGACAGACTGACACATGGATTGTCGTGTTACTTAATTGTGATTTTAGGACAATTTTAGAAAGTTACAGCCAGTTATTCCCCACTGTTAATTCCCATTTAAAATGATTTAATTATATACACAATATGGTAGATGCTCTTCCGATATACTTGTTCCTTGCCTTTACTCATTGTTATATAAGTTTTCCTGCCTTGTGCAGATACAGCAGCGGTAACACCAAACTGCTAGGCAGGTTAAACCAGAGTATGCTTATTTCCACTACACACTTCACAGTGCTGCTTAGTAGAGGTGACCTAATCACAGCAATATAAACAAGGACCCCCAGAAACCACAACCAAACAACAGAGGTAATAGCTGTGATGTTGTAGAAAGCTCTCGGCTTCGATTGGTTAAGCTTTTCCTTTACTCCACCTCGTTGCCCTGGCCCTGGGCGAATCAGAACACAGAGAACAGAGAGACTGCAGAAAGATATGATTATTAAACACAATGCTAAAAAGAAAAACAACAATATAGCATTAGTCTTAAGTGCATATAAAACTGTAACTATTGCCAGCCCAAAGCTCAGAAGCCAAGCACAGCCAGTGGAAATGTTTCTGATCCTGGCCCCATGGACATTTCTTAATCCCAGGTAAGTGATGGGGTGAACAACAGCCAAATAACGGTCTACACAGGTCAGGACATGAAAAATAATCTCTCCATAGTAAGTAAAGAAACAAGCACAAGACCCCAGTGTTTGAATCACTGTCTGATAAGAATATATGCCACCATACTGGATTAAAATCCCCAAGACCCAGATCAGCTCCATGGCAGCCACGTGGTAGGTGAAGATGTCAGAGTGACTTGCTGTTTTAAAGGAGTGCTTCTGCTGCCATTGTTGGTGACCCAGATAAAGGACCAGGGTGGACAGAGGGAGGAGGAGGATGACTCTCAATGCACAGACAGAAGTATTTAGGTATACGCTGACTGTGGAACAGTTGTAGGTCAGATTGTTGGAGGTGACACTGGAGGAGTTGGATAACATTTCCACTGTAAATGTTGCAGGTCTTAGGAGATAAAATCAACAAGAGAGACAGTGTGTGAAAAAAATTGAGAGAAAAGTGGAAGTGAAAAGTGACTGAAGCACACTTGGGATAGATTATATTTGTTATTGTTAAGCAACTGCAACTGATGACAACAAAACGTTCGGAGTTTGGATTATGTGTTGTTGAATTCTAGAAAACTACAACTAAAAAACATGAGAATTTGATTATAAGGAAACCAACCATTTATTATCTGTAACAGTAACAAAATACAAACTGAAAAACTGCAACAGACTGTAATAGAAATCATGAATTGAAAGTACAAAAAGCAAAATGCTGAGTCAAAACTCAGGACACCCGGAGGTGAAATGCAGGATGGCTAAAAACTATGTATAAAGATAAGATGCAATAGATTTTTCTTTTGAGTTTTTGTTATAGCTACTTTTTGTATACATGTTGTGTTTCTTTTGCCTTCATATTATCCAACCAATATATAGATTTGTACTGACCTATACAAGCATTAATATAAGTAACTTCTTGACAATGTAGTAAAATGAATTAATATTATTTCATTGTGTTCCAAAATCAAAATTCATTTTAATTTCAGTCTAATTTAAACCATGCACATAAGTCTGAAAGTTTATTAAATTGCATGACAATGGGCACAACAATTGCACAATAAATTAAGTAGTTTATACAAAAGCACAGTCTTGGTTGACTTACAAAATGATCAGATTAAGTGATGTTTTTTTATGATGCAGAACAAGCCATGCATTTTATCAGCGTATTTTGATCTAAGTATGACTCACAGAATTATCATTATGGAGCCATTTCTTGAGGAAACTGAACTGGTGAACTAAATAACATGAATTACACAATTTAACTGGAAGCAGTATCACTGTAATTATACATATTATACTAACCACTTGTTAGTAGGAATTAGTTAATTTAGTTAACTAAACAAAAAATATTATAATGTTAAAAAATATCTGAAAAATGGTAAGCGGTGGTAAGTTGGTAAGGCATCAGTAAAATGACCAACTTAAAAATTCAAGGAGAAACAGACATTTAAAAGTATTTTACCTTGCTAGAAGTTGTTTCTTCTTGATGTTTGTTTTTGATGGCTTTTCTCCTGACTTTGAGAACTTACTGAGTGGCTTGGACTCTCCCTTGATTTGAATTTATGACATGTCCTTGTTTGCAGAGTATGTATGAGCAGGGTTGGGAGTTCATTTTCATGCAAAACGTACACAGATTTGCTGATACTTTCACGGTAAATTTCAACAGGCAAATTTTTTTCTCTTGCTGACACAGGACAGAAGAAGGTGTGTTTAATCACCAAGTTTCACACGATAAAACCAACTTTATTTAAAAAGCGCATTTCATATGATAAGAGTAGATTGACTGTACACAATATTCATCCTCTCTGGTTCTCTCTGGTATCATGGTTATACATGCACACATTAGACCAGTGGTTCTCAAGTTCTGACAGGTGGGGTGCAAGTTACCTGGCAGAAAAGTCATGTGGAACTTATGTTTAAAATCGGAATCACTTTTACGGCGGAACAAAGAAATTCGCGGCACTTACTTTAATATGCGCATCCGCTGAAAAGCTGCAGCCGCATGTGTAAGTCGACAGCCTCAATAAAGAAGTGTACTGAAAAGTGGGAACATGTGGTCGGGTCTGTTGTGCATCGTTTACAGTGGGGCCGAAACCCAGGATTGGGGCACGAGAGACCGAAAAGTGCGAACATGTGGTCACATGTTCGCACTTTTCAGTACACTTCTTTATTGTGGCTGTCGACTTACACATGCGGCTGCAGCTTTTTGGCTACAGCCTACACATATCAACAACAATAACAACAGGACCTATTTCAGTCTGTGTGGCGGGGCGTGGCTTGCGATGCCACTGCAGGTGAGATGGACACACCTGCACGTCATCTGCAATCATGCCTCACAAGCATAAAAAGCAGTACTCTGTCTGGTTACTGTTGTTGCTGATGATGTTTACGGCTGGCAGCAGGAGAGCTACTCATAGCAACCGTGTAAACAGTGCATGTGTGTAAATAAAGAGATGCTTAAAAGCATAAATATGTCATCGGGTCTGCCGTGGTTTATTACAATGGTGCCAAAACCCAGGAGGGGGGCATGGCAGACCAAGGACCGGGCCAGCCCGGGAAGGAGCTGGCCCAAATGGTGGTGGAGCTGGCGGCCAAGCAGCGGGAGCAGCCGGCGGTGTCTCGCTGCCAGCGAGAAGACCTCGAGGACCGGATTGAGCGCGGGGTCCAGAGGATTGAGAATCTGGTGGCTCTGATCCGGTCCTGGCCAACACCGCCACCACCCCCACCGGCGTTCCCTGGCGGCGTGGGAGTGGAGGAGGTCTGGACTGTTCCAGTGCCCGTGCCAGCCCCCAGGATGTGACCAGCCAGGACGCAGCCTGCCACCGCACCCATCCCAACTCCTTGGCCTGTGCCCGTTCCTGTTCCCCGGAGGAGGGCTGCGGAGCAACTGCTGGGCCCACCACCAGCTCACCCACCTGCTCAGCCCGAGCCTGAGGAGGAGGCGCGCGAAGGTCCGCGCCTGCCGGAGGTGGAGGAGCTGCGCGGGTTGCCTCACCAGCATAAAAAGTGGTGCTCTGTCTGGTTATTGTTGTTGGTGATGTTTGCAGCTAGCAGCGGGAGAGCTGCAGCCAAGTGTGCACAGCAACCGTGTAAACAGTGCGTGTGTGTCAATAAAGTCTGCTGCCGTGGGTTCTTTACAAGCTGTTTTAAGCCGGCGAGGCATGATTGCAGATGTCGCTCAGGTACGTCCGCCTCCCCCGCAGCCGCGCCATAGACTACACCCTGCCACAGCTCTGCAGTCAAAAACAGGCTCACTGCAGCCACTAAGACTGAATCTTATTCAACTCTAACTACATTCTATATTTTTTATCTCTGTTCACAAGTTTCTGGATTTCTTTTTTTTTTAATAAGACTAAGACTGAACTTTATTTTTCCATGTTTGGCTATCTTCACATTCTGTTAACTTGTTGCTTTTTTGAAGAAGTGGTGCAGACTAATTAGGCAGTCTAGTGACAAAGTTACAAACAATTGTTTGAAATGAAAGTTGTTTTTTTAAAACAAAAATTACTGAAGGATTCATTGTGAATGAGTTTATTATCTAAGTAAAGTTGCAGCTAGGCTTTTCTGTCATTGTTTTGTTTAGATGGGGCATGAAAATATTTCTTCCTGCCATGTGGGGAATGATGTAAAAAGTTTGAGAACCACTGCATTAGACAGACAATATCTGAATACAGTATTCAAATTTTCTTGTCATTCTGTATATATACTGTTATGGGAACACCTTGTTCACCTGTTTATACAGGAATGTAACGAGCAAAGTTGACCTCTATGCCTAATATAGCTGTGATGGTGTAGAAAGCTCTCTGCTTTGACCAACTCCTTTTCCCCGCCTCTCTCTCCTGGCCCTGAGCGAATCAAAACATAAAGAACAGAGAGGCTGCAGGAAGATATGATTATTATTGACAAAACCAGAACACAGTGCTGGATGGTGATGTTATTATGCATACATAGAGCTCCGACTAAGATCATTCCAAAGTTTAGAAGCCAAGAACAGCCAGTACTGATGTTTCTTATCCTGACCCCACGGGCAGTTCTTAGACCCAAGTAGGTGATGGGGTGAACAACAGCCAGGTAACGCTCTACACAGGTCAGGAGGTGTAAGAATATCCCTGCATAGCAAGTGGTGTAACGGGCATTTAGTCCTACTGTTTTCATTAATGAGTGATTAGTGCATGTGCCACATAAATAGCAGAAACCCCCCAAGATCCACATCAGCTCCATGACAACCATGTGATAAGTGATGATATCGGTGGGACTTGCTTTTTTATAGGAGCGCTACTGCCTCCATCGTTGGTAACCCAGGCAGAGGACCGAGGTGCAGAAAGGGAGGATAAGAATGACTTTCAATAAATCAAAGCCAATGTTTACATAAAAATCAACTGTCGAGCAGTCGCCATCCAGAACATTGTTGTAGGCGGACGACATATCTGCTGTTAGAGGGACAAATAAGGAAACATGAGGAATAGACAAAGAGAAAGGAGGAAAAGCAGGATTAACACAAAATTAAGATGAGGGATAGCTGTTGTTCAGGTTTTATTGTAATTGTACAGTAACTCAGTCTGTGAAAGGTGCCACAGTGGTTAAGAATGGGACTAACCAGTGTTTCCTTAAGTATCTTTTTCACCCTTTTTTGTTACTTTTTGTCAACAAATTCTAACATGACAAATCAATTCATGCTTTGCAAGTTACTGCAGGTGGTTCTGTGTAAATGCTTTGACAAAAAAAGGTGAGTTCGGGATCTTAACTATTAAATTAACCTTCAACTGACTCACTGTTCTCTTTTAAGAGTAAATTCCTGCTTGTAGCTATATTAACAACCTAAAACAGGAACTATAACAGTACAGTATACAAAAAAATCAAATCTACTGGAGCTCACAATAAAATCTATTATGTAACTTATTTATCATTTTTCTGTGCTGCATTGTTACATCGAAACTTATAATTTACCCACCTGCAATAATCCCACATTAATCCGACTTTATAGGCTTCATAATAGTTTATAATTATGCCAAACCTTGTCCAGACATGTTTACCATGACATAAATGAGACCAGAATTACATGTAGACACATTTAGATAGCATAAAAATGTTGTTTATGTTACAAAATAGGCTTCTTGTAATTTTAGTATGTGTACATGGAGTGGACATTATCTGGATGTCTTTTCACGATGCAAAACCTATCAAAATAGCTGACCATTCAATCCTTTTACAGTAATTAGATAAAAATAATTAACTGAACTTTTCCTGTCTTTATTGCTACCACTTTACCAACATATGTTAATGTTGGTAAACATGTTAATTACTTAAATTCCTAATTCCAATGGTGTGTACAGGAAAATAGCTATAAAACCCTTTCTTAATTCATCATTATCAAGTTTGGAATTACCAGGTAGGTTTTTCCAGGTCTTGGTATTTAGGGTTAGGGTTTGGGAAAATATTACTAAATCTAACCAGTGGACCCTTGCTATAACGCGGCTCACTTTTCGCGGCCTCGCTGTTTCGTGGATTTTTTTTTTTTTTTTTTTCATTTTTCTTTTTTTTTTTTTTAAAGT
>VUQG01009376.1:9769-27880 GCA_015106755.1 Etia nguti | reverse complement strand
AAAGAAAAAAGAAACTGTACAGAGAGTTTGTAGTTCTCTACCTCTTACTGCACTCATAGTATTGCACATTATTTCAAAGTATTGCACGTTGTTTACACAGATCTGTTTCACAAGTCTGTTTTGAGTGTATTGCCCATTGGTCAGTGAACCGATCATCCATTCAAGTGAAGTTAAGTAGTGCTGTGTTATTTTAAGTGTTCTGTGTTTTTTTGTTTGCCATCAGTCTGACCGTGGCGTGCTCGTGTGTTGTGTGAGTGTTTCAGTGTTTGTGTTTTGCCAGCAATCTCACAGTTGCGGGGAAGAAGCTATTGAAGAATCTTGTTCTGTGTGTGATGATGCTGTCCGCTCTGTTGTGTCTGAGATTGTAGGTACAGTTTTTGTGTCTGAGCAGAGAGTGAGCTGGATGGTGTGAGTCCCTGATAATCCTCTCTGCTCTTTTTTGGCAGCGTTGTGTGTACAGAAGGTCCATGGAGACAAGTTTTGTTCCTATAATCCTATATATTTTAACTAACTGTTAAGAATACTGATGGTGTGATTTGAATGTCATTGTCAGATGTTTACTAAAAGCCTGTTTGACAGCATTCAGTTGCAAGAAGAAGAGAGAGAAAATCTTAAATGGTGTCGAAAATCTGGAAATTTCACTGTACCCTGCAAACCCCCCGCTGTCCTGGTTCTGGTGTAGACCATATTTCCAGATTCGTCTGGACTTCTGTCCTCATAACGCATCATGCAGAGATCCGTACTCCCTATTTTTCCCGGTGCTGTGGTACAGTCCCAGCGTTTCTCTATGGTGCAACTTCATCTGGATGCTGCTAGAACATCCCTCGGTGGGTGAGGGAGGGGGGTGTCTGCACGAGTCTGAGCGTTGTTTTTGGATTACATCACTGTATCGTCAGAGGTTGGGTATTCAGTCTAAAGAGGCAAGAAGAGCTCATCAGTCCGAGTCCTTTCTCACAGCTGTCAGTCTTAGTCTAGCCAGACTCCGAGAAATATCAGAATAAAGGAGACAGCACCTCGCTATTGTGTGATACTCACCGGGACTACCTACTGCTGGACAACACACAGGCATCATGACACAGGGCAAGGTATGAGCTTTAATATCGTTATTCAGTGAGGATTGAATTAAGACGTCGAAATCAATATTTTTTTTTAATGTATTTACTGTGAATAGTTTCATAACAGTTAATGTGAGTGCGACCTAATCCAGTCCCATTATTGTCAGGTGCGTAATGGCGATGCGGACTTGTAGATGAAACTGGGTTTCGTCATTTTCAGTAATCATAGAAGCAATTAGTTGAATGACTAATTTTGCGCCCTGCACCGTCACCGGCACCGTTTTCTGCAGGACTCGACAGCTGGTGCACGGGGTGTCTCATTAGTGAGATCTTAATCTACTTAATTTCTTTTTTTTCTTTTCATATTCAAAGTATTTTTCACATTTTGTGTGCCGTATAAGTGATACTTTTGCAAATGCGTCACATCACCTTGACAACCTTTATTCGTGTAGACCTGGCTGAATGGTTACATCCAGACGGTTACATCAGTCATTGAGGATTCTGGATTATTATTGTTTTAAACTTAACATTGTGTATCTTTTTTTCTTTTACATCGCCTGTCTATTATCTTTTCCAGACTAACGATATAGATAAGAAACACACACCGGGACAATTTGTATCTTTTAAATATAGATGTTGACAGCTGAAGGCTTTATGCGCGTAAACCTGTCAGTCAAAACCTTTTGTAATCCGTTATAATTACAATTATAAAAACTAAAAATGGGTTAAAACTTGATGTACCACACTGAAATTATGACGAGGCAGCCTGACGTGCCCGGTGAAGTGTTAATTATTAAGAGCAGCTGCTATTTAAGCTGAGGGTTCATTTAAATTTAAAGCACCAAATTAAACTTTAACGAGAAAGTGAGCAGTTTTACACTTATGTAAGCTGCTGATAATAGCTGTTAATTATTTTATAAACAATATTTATTATTGTTGTTGTTATTATTATATATTTCTTTAGTCATTACTCCAGATCTTTGGCACAGTTTATCCTGGTATAGTACAACACCTATCAAAAATCTACAAGTCCTCACTTTCATATCAATGCATGTATTTTGTTGATAATCATCCTAAAAACTACAAATTAAAGCCCCTTTACCCCAACCATATGTGATTCCAGATATGGAACAATTTCCACTCAAGAGTTGATATTAAATAAGAAGGCCAAACATAGGGGATGGTCAGGAAAAAAAATGGTTTGCTCTTCCTTGAAATCAAAGTGTTAAGTTGAAGATAACAAAGTATTCATCTTGTATCCAACCAGCTGGCACTTGCAAACAAGACCACCAACGGCTCTTCCAGTGGAGAGGCCTTGGTGGCACCTGCACCTCCAAGCTATGAGGAAGCTACTGCAGGTATGGCTGCTTTTTATCCCTGTGTGTAAAATCATAGTATGTCTTTATCTTAAACAGTCTTCATCTTACATTTTAAAATAATTGCCAGGTGTTGAGTTGGTGTGGTGATGGCATTACATAAGCAAATATTATCTAAAACGTGTTGTGATTATCCCTTTAGGCATCAGTGCTCCTTGCTACAATGATGTTGAGATGCTCACAGAATTCAACTGGGATGATCGCAACATCAGGAGGGTCTTCATCCGAAAGGTATGAAAAAGCTTAATTACCTAAAGTGCTTACTGATGATAACACTGTGACTGTGAATGCAGCACATCACTGATAATGTGCTGATCAAGTGCTTTTATATACTTTATAGGCCAGTACATAAAACAAATACTTTCTTCTTCTTTCTTTTTTTTTAAGGTGTACAGCATCTTGATGGTCCAGCTCTTGGTTACTCTTGCGATCGTGGCTCTGTTCACATTCTGGTGAGCGTCTGGTGGAAGCAGATTTTTTTCCAGTATCCTCTCATGTTGAATTTGTATAAGCCTCGATGGGTAGCGCACTTATCTGAGCCACTCTCTTACAGTGACCCTGTGAAGGACTACATTCAGACCAATCCTGGGTGGTACTGGGCCTCTTAGTAAGTAACACCATCACTCAGAAGTGTACACTTATTTTGTGTTGATGTCTCTTCTGTCTAAAGACATATCGAACAATATTCTTGTTGTTTTGCAGCGCTGTTTTCTTTGTCACTTATCTGACCTTGTCTTGCTGCTCTGCACCAAGGTGATGTAGAAGTTATCAAAAAGGAAATGCACATCATACAGAAACAGTGAAATCACATCAAATATTGAAACACTGGTCTTTGTTTACCCCTACAGGAGACAGTTTCCATGGAACCTGATTTTGCTTGTCATCTTCGTAAGTATATTGCTGATATGTGTTATCTTTTTAATAAATATCACTTTGCTTACACATGGACCGGATTCTCTGACCTTTTTTTTTTCATAGCAGTAATATATAACTCACTATTTTGTGCATTTGAAAGTTTACTTGCAAGTTAACTCTGGAAATCTAACAATAAATATATAGAGATTTTTTTAAGGTGATATTGTTTGTTATGCAGCTATTTGTGTAGAATGCCTACATTTTCCAGCTGACTATTCTTATGTTACAGACTATCTCGCTCTCCTACATGACAGGGATGTTGTCCAGGTATATTTTGTATGCCTTCTTTAGATTGTTTTCTTGTCTTCTTAATGGATTTTATATTCAAATAATTATAGCCAGCAGTGTATTTTCTTTACAGCATGTCAATTTAAAATTAGCATACTTTATTTATTTTAGCAGAATAATCCGATCTGTGCCAGTGCTTTTTAGGCCACCTAAAAAAAAAGTATCCTGAACCCCCTACCCTGTGGTACCAATTAGGTAACATTTTGCACGTTTGCTGTTTTAACAGCTTTTATAACACAAAGTCAGTGGTGATGTGTCTGGGCATCACAGCAGCAGTCTGTCTCCTGGTCACAGTCTTTAGCTTTCAAACTAAGGTGAGAAAACCAAAATGCTCTTCTTTCTGTGCACTTGTGAATCTAACTTCCCTCTATCACCTTTTCCTACATGTTGACTTACATATGTCTGATTTGATGTGCTTTCTTCTTTGCAGTTTGATTTGACCTCATACCAAGGTGTGCTTTTTGTCTTCTGCATGGTGATGTTCATCTCTGGCCTGGTGCTGGCACTTGTCCTCCCTTTCCAATATGTAAGTGTGATCAAACTAATCCAATAATCACATCATTTTTTCTGTCAGGTAAACATGAGTTAGCTGATTGTACCAGAACAGCCAAGATTTAAGACACCAGATAGAAGTTTGGACCCGACTTGTCATTTAAGGTTTTTTGAATCGTTATTATTTTCTGTCATGTAGAACAATAGCCTACTGGAGAGATCAAAAACGTGGAATTAGGTGGTTAATAAAGAAAAACTTGTTTCACATTTTAGATTCTTTAAAGCACATGCCTTTTATTTTGACAGGAGTTTTGCACACCAGGTAGATACCTGGTATTCTCAGCAGTATAGCTAACTCTCAGACATCCTTTGACTCTAGTGAAAAAATCTTCTTGACTTATTTTTAGATTACCTAACCATTGTGTCTTAAAAACAATAAATAACTACACATTTCTTTTTATTTGTTTGAGCAGTTTAATACAGTAGTCAAAATGGGGCTGGTTGTTGTTTTGCTTTCGCTTAAATCTACAGTATTTAAAATAGTAAAAATGAATAAAGTCCCTCAAATGAGTACGTTTTCAAACTAATACAGACTCAACTCCAAATTGAGAACATATAATAAAATATAATAGTATTCCAGCTGATTGCTCATTGTAAATTAGTATATGGAATCACAACTAATAAATGAATATGTGTCATTTAGGTACCATGGCTGGATGCCACCTATGCTGCCTTGGGAGCTATACTGTTTACCATGGTGAGCATATAAATCCAGATGAGCTTTTACTAATCAGCCCAGTCACATTTAATAGAGCACATACAGTAGATGCCTACAAACAATATAAAAATTGAGTTGGTTTTTTTGTTGTTGCTTTTTTAAAATTATTAATATGTGTTGCAGTTTTTGGCATTTGATACCCAACTCCTTATGGGGAACAAGCGGTACACCATGAGTCCAGAAGAATACGTCTTCGCCACTCTCAACATCTACCTGGATATCGTCTATATCTTTTCCTTTTTCCTCCAGATCTTTGGAACAAAGCGAGAGTAAACCTGTCGACAAGAGCTGCACCATTTACAGAAATGTAGTCAAACATAAAAAGAGTCTTTTAAGCTGTTGTTGATAGTGGTGACGAGGCTCCCAGTTATAACAGCTTTATTTATTTATTTTGCCTTATACGGATGAGGTTGTCAATACTTTGTACAAGTAAACACCAATTTTGGGGTATGTGAGTATTCAGACACAAAATGCCTATAACCTTTCCATCGTCTCTAGCATGTTTGTGAACCCAAGACCCAAACTATGGGCTATCACCCAGGAACACTCAATGATCAGTGATCACCTTCATTTCATATAGCGTTATCAGACTGTGAGTGTTCATATATGTTCATATATGGGTCTCTTATAGTCATGCTTGCATAGGTATAATAAATTTCCTGCAAATAATAGATGTTGATAGTCATTAGGAGATACGTTATGCATGACCCTAAAAAAAAATCTAACTATGCCAAATTCAGTCATTCCATCACGGGACTGTTGCTGTGGGTTTTTGTGTGGATGACTGGAAGCACAAATGAAACTTTAAAAAGGCTTATGAGACTTAAATAATTTGCCTGTTTTCAGTCATATCTATTGTTGTCTTACTACTGTGAATTACAAGTTTGAGGGTTGGGGACACATTCTCTGGTTTTTGAATGACAATCTAAAAAGAATTTACTTATTCAACGTGGGATTTTGATATTGATTTCTGCCTTGACTTGTTGATTTATGTTAATGTTGTACACTGTTTGGTCAGTATGATATTACACTATATTCACCTTGTTGTGGTGTTTATGGTATGTCATTGCATTTGAATCTGAACTCTTTTAAATTATTGTTTTTCATGAATAGTACTTAGTTTGATCAGTCCTTCATTTTCACCATTATAGTTTTTTGGGGTCTGTATGTACACTTCTGTAGTTGGTTTGAAGTGGTGAGAAATGGTAAAATATAAACATAACAGTGCCATATGTGCATGGATTGACTTTTATTTTTGATAAGGCCTGTCCTTAGAGAGGGATTTGAACGCTATATTTCATAAGATTTGAAGTTTATTTTTTTAAGACAGAAAGATGTATTTTAGAAAGTGTGTGATATGAAATGTGTAGCGAGCTAGATTCTTAAAATAAATATATAAGTCTTCTAAAGTGGCCTTGGATAACCTTTATTTGATTCCATTGATGCAGTTTCACGTTTTAGCAGGACCCTGCATTTCATGCTAGATGTTAATGTAATATAGGGTGAATGTGTATGACTGTCATCATGGTTCTCTCTGATTAAATAAATTGTGCTAAAAGTATCTTGTTGTTTCATCTGTATAAGTTAAGTCTTTGACGGAACAAAGGGATTCATGGGTTTGGTAGTTTTAGGCATCCCCTATACTGGGCTTAAAATGATGTGAGACTGGCAGCTGGGAATGGTTTAAGTAGCAAATGCTAAAAGAAGTTATACACTGATTTGCCAATATATTAGGTACACCTGTTCAATTGATTGTTAATGTAAATATCCAATCAGCCAATCACATGACAGCAACACTGTGCAGTTAGGCATATATAGATCGCCAAGATGACCTGCTGAAGTTCTAAATGACCATCATAATGAAGAAAGAAAGGTAATTTAGGTATTTCAGAAACTACTGATCTACTGGGATTTTCCTACACAACCATCTCTAGGATTTACCAAGGATGGTCCAGAAAAGTGAAAATATACAGTGAGCTGCATTTCTGTGAGAAACTGCCTTGCTGATGTCATGAAAAGACAGACTGCTTTAAGCTGATATGAAGTCAAAAGTAACTCACATAACCACTTTTACAACCAAGTAATGCAGAAGAGTATCTTTAAATGCCCAGCATGTTTAACCTTGAAGCAAACAAGCTACAGCTTGATTTTCTGAAGAAACACTTGCATTCTAAGGAAATATCCTTACTGGTGTGTCTATTATGGAACAAATTGTTGGTTTATTGTGGATTTCTTTCAAAAATAGCATCTGGCAACACTTTAATTTAAGATTTTTTTAAAAAAGAAAAGAAACGTGTGAAATTACGGCATTTCATTTACATTTATCCACTTGAGATAAGAACAGTTCCGTAAGTGCAATAGGATTTTTTGAGTAACACACGTTTTTTAAAGAATAGAACAGAATAGTCCTTTATTGTCTTTGTACATTATGGAAATAATGGATAACGAAATAACTCATCCACCAATGTGCTTGACCTCATTGCTTTTTCCATCGAGGTCAAAGGCAATTGATTAGTAAAAGACATACACAGGATTTAGTGCGCTTTGATTGTATCCACAAGTGAAGTCCTACGGCTGTGACGTAGGACTAAACGTCAGAGCCCCCCAGTTAAACCAGAGCCCTAACGCGTCCCACCATTCTGCAATCGACCAGTTAGCCTTAGGTACACTGGAATTTACAACCTCCAATCACCCAATCACAATGTACGATGGTCAGACGCTCGGTTCAGCCATGTTGTGGTTTTGAATGAGGAAGAAGCGGGAGATGTTATTCTTCAACGAGTTTATTTACAATTTATTGCCACGTTAAGGATATATAAATGAGTTAGGGTGTAACCCAACATGATTTTCGTTTTCCTGAACGCGTCGGTTGCGACTTATCGCACTCCCGTTGGAATTTAAACATACTTTCATAAATTAGCCGTGTAGCTAACAACGTTAGCTAGCAGGGTAGTTAGCCTAGTTTGCTAGTTAGGTAGCTAGCTAATTGTAAACTAAATATCAGGCGGTTTTGCGAGTGTTTGTGTGGTAATAAAATGGCATTTGTTAGGAGTGTTGGTGTTTGAAGCAGTCTCGGCTAACTTTCCCTGGTCGAAAAAAAGCACATTAGCTTAATTGGGTTTGACTACACTGACACTAAGGCTGACTCAAATCCGTGACAACGATTTGTCTTCAAACTACCGCCGTTATTTCCAAAACTTTTGAGCCATGTTGAATAAAATCTGCGAATGGATAGAAACGAGCGTTGCCAATCTTCGCAATGGTGTACCAGCTGCCGAACACCCACATGCTCAACGCACACCAAGAGATGGTCAGATGAGGAGGAAAAGACCCTTTGAATGGTACGAGCAGATATATCTGAACTCCCTTGGTAACCAACGCCAAGAAGCTTAAAACCAGACAGAAGTATGAGTATAATGTTTGTGTGACCGCAGTGTTTTAGCTCGCTGTCCATTTAACCGTTATCTTAAGTTTGACAAAATTGAGGTAGCGTGTCGTTAACAGGATACGGTCTGTTTTTCTTTAAGTTTGGAAGATGGCCATAACATCGACCAAGATGGCTTGGTGATAAAGAAATCACGAATGGGTAAGTAGAAACTCACTCACTCTGTTATGTATGTTGTGCGTATAATTGTGGAGAATATAGGCACACATTATTTTCTGTCTGTTTGAAATTTCTACAGGGGATCTTATCGACACGGTCAAGAATGCAGCTGAAGGGGTTAAGAATCACAGCTCCAATGTGGCTACATGGATGAAGAACAATGTAAGTCCTGCCTTGAGGAATATGCTGCCTACCTCCCCTGGTTTGCCACCTGGAGAACCTCACCCGCGCCCCTCGACATCATCAGCAATTTGGACAGGGAGGCCGGTATGGTGCAGATTTATGGGTGTCCCTGTAAATACTGTTGGTATGCATGAATTTTATTTAACTTGTATGTGTTCGGATTTAGATCGTTGACAGGAATTCTCAGAATGAGACATTTGCTGCTCCCTCAACAACTTTGGAGTGGAAAACGTCAAAATCTGGTAAGCTTAACATTTTAAACATTTCAAAAGTTTTTGTATTAACAAAACTGAGCTGAATAGAGATGGGCATATACAGCATTTCCAAAATTCCACCCTTTAGGGACGGCAGTCCACTCCAAGCAACTATGATTAAAACTAAAAGGTTTTAAAGCATTCACTGGGTTTTGGCTGTTGTGGCGCCAGTTGAATTACAGTGTTTTCCATCACAGTGCTGTTGTAAGAGCTTTCAGCTTCCAAGTATGTCTTTCAAATCGTCTGACAACTTTTAGATTTTATTGTTAGTAATAACTTCTTACTCTACAGTCTTTAATTGGAAATATTTTAGCAAGTGTACTGTATCAGACTGTATGGGCTTTGTGATTTTCATAGCCCAGTTCTGCTCTTGTACTACTTGATTGCATAAACACTGATTTGTCAGTAATCTCAGGTATGTTAGTTCCAGAGTATTTTGACTTTGCTCCGTCCTGTGTCCCCGGTCTTTGTTGTGGTCAGTGGGTTTGGGTTTTTTTCTGGGGGGGGGGGTTCTCCTCCAGTGCAAACATATTCGTCCCTCCACGTCTTTGTACATTTCCTGACATCCAAACCAATAGTTCCAGCAATCGCCCTTCCTTAATTTGCTTACATTTTTGAGTCCTTATATTGACGCTGTGATTGTTCTTGCTTGTACTAAAGGTGTGATGTAGTTAGGTTTTTGGAAGATGAACGTCAGGTTACGTCATAGGTTATGGAGTAGATTTTGCACTGAAGCATATATCAGGTGTAAGTCATGATGATCGACGATCTGCATTTAAGGTTTCAAAAGCCTGTGCAGGCTGTTACTCTTACTGTACTTTCTCCCTGTATTCCAGAGTGGTTGCGTAATGAGAAGTCAAATACGGGATCAAAAGTTTGTAGGCGACAAGTGTGCATGAGTCCTACGCATCGTGAGGTGCCAAAAACAAACGGGCATTCAGTTAATTTGCCACCCTCCATCACCCCTAAATGGCAGCCTTCTCCAAGGCTAGGCAGGCCTTTAAGTCTCCGAACACATGGAACTCAAAGGTATTCTTGTATTCCTTAGATCTTTTGTGTGTGTGCGTGTGTCTGACAGAAAATTCTTTTTTATCAGTTGCTGCTTGTTTAATTATTTATTATTGTAACATGTCAGCAATATTCAGTCATTATTATGATTTTTTTTTTGTAAATCCAAAATTTTGTGTTCAGTTTGTTTAGTGGAGTAGGTGCAACAAGCAGCTCTTGCACCAGCATGTATGAGAAGACCTTTCCCATCAAAGTGGTGCAGAGCCCAACACACAGTACCTCATCAGGCCGCTTACCCAAGACCAGGCCCCGCTGCACAGCACAGGAGGTCATTTATGAAAACAGTAATGAACTGTGTGATTCATTCATATCAATTTGTTGCATGTCTGTGTGTTCATACTGGGGTTTTTCTTTGTTTATCAGTCTGTTCGAGAGGAGGAGAAGGAGGTCTACAGGCAGCTTCTGACTATGGTGTCTGGTGGTCAGTCGTCTTATCTTCACAACGGCAGCTCACACACTATTGTGAGGTCTCACAGAGATTTGTACGTATTGAATCAATGCCATGTACCTGTTACTGAAAATGTGTAATGAGATATAATGGGGGGCGGGGGTGAAAGAAGCATGAAGGGTAGTTTTTGTATCTTCTTATTTTGCATAGCATGGAATGACATGGCTTTCGTGTGCATTGAGCCACAGACTTCAAAGGGGACCTTTTTTTTTTCCTGGTGTGCACATCATCATCATTAGTATTAGTAGTAATTCATAAACAAAGATGTAGCTATGGTATGTGAGGAACAGAACAACCTACCCCACTTTACTGTAATCATGTTGTTTCCAGACGAGTCACTCATTGTACCATTCTATTTGTCATTGTCCCATTAGCACCAGCTTCCTGACCACCAGCCGCAGACTGCTACAGTTCTCTTCTCCAACTGGGTCAGCAGCAGGAGAAACTTCAGAGGGGCCCAGCAGTCCTGCCAGCCCCAGGGGAGTCTCTAGCCAGTGCTCCAGCAACCTTCCCAGTCCACTGGGGGCCCCTAGCAAGCTGGGGATCCAGACATGGTCCCTGGACAGGGACCTCAGTTCCAGCAGAGGAGCTACTCTCACATCAGCTCCTTCTCCATCAGCTCTGCAGGATAACTCTTCTCAGGACACACAGTCATCAGGTAATCATACTGAGTACTTGATGGAAATGGGGGGATGCGTGGAACATAGTATTTTAAGTGAAATAAACGTTGCTTGGTGGTTGTTCATGGGTCTTATTCTTGCCTTTTCTTACAGCTCATGATGGCGACTCTGTAATTATTGTAGATGAGCAAAAAAGTAAAAAGCAAGACAGCTCGAGGTTAGTATTTCTTTTGGTCAGGCTTACTATTTGAAGTGTAACTTGGTTAAACATAATGCAAACAGAGACATATACAGCCAAACATTTCAAGTTGTTTTCTTATTTTGTTTATAAGTCAGTGTATGTGTATTAAGTGTTTAGGTAGATTTTGTAAATGTTTCAGCACAACCAAGGTTTATACACATCTCATCACTATACATTTCTGTCTTAATAGTGTGCCATGTTTCCAAGCTGAGTTATGGATCAAAGAATTGTAAGTGTACTAAATTATTTATTTATTTAATTTACACGACAATTGAATAGTGCAAAAAGACCTTTTTCCTTTTTAAATTCTTCCTGTAGGACAAGTATGTATGACTCCCGGGCGAGGGAAAGACGGAGACAGATAGAAGAGCAAGAAGCTCTGGCTGCTCAGCTGCTGCAGCAGGTGGGTGGTCTCCCACGAAACCTTATTGGGTTAAGATTTGGCATGTTCATTATTTTTCCTTTTGCATTAATTTGCTTTGTAATTTCTGGTTCTCAGCGCCTGTCTGACGAGGGGCAGCGTAGCCCAGATGTCGAGGTCTGTGTTCGAGTTCCTTTGGAAAAAGAACTTCCTTTGAATCTTATCATAAAAGAAGAGACGTCTTTGGAAGAGAAACCAGAATTCCCTGAACTTACAGAGGTATGGAAATTGTATCCTAATGTACTTGCATAGCTCATTATGTATTTATTTAGATGAGTGACCACAACAGACTGTCACAGGAAAGTATGTTTTCTAACTAGTATTCATCTTTTAAAAAGTAAAACTGCAACTACATTTTGATGATAGATGTGCAGAGATTTGTTCTACAATCTTTTGAAAATGAAGTCCTCTCTGTTGGTTTTGTTAAGTTTCTTCATTATTTAATCTCATTTATTTATCAGCAATATTCTGATTAAGAATATGAAGGGAGTTTTAATTACTGTCCTTGCATATTGTCAGACTAATTTTTTATCATCTAAATTGCATTTAGATTCATATAAAATGTAAGTACTATTTCATGGTTTTATACATGTATACTGTCTCATTCGTCCTCTTAAGGAAATGGAGGCTGAAGTGAACAGGGTGCTGAGAGGGGGCAATCCTCATGAAGTGTTAAGTGAAGGTTTTGGTCTCAGCCTTACACGTAAAGACCTGCAAACCCTCAGCAACCTCAACTGGCTCAATGATGAGGTGCGTAAATGTTGTATTAGAAATGGAAGAAAAAAAAAAAAGAAGAGAGATCTTATCAACACAGTCAAGAAAACAGCTGAAGGGGTTAAGAATGGATGAAGAACAATGTAAGTCCTGCCTTGAGGAATATACTTCCTGCCTCCCCTGGTTTGCCACCTGGAGAACCTCAGAAGATGTACAGAAAAAGAAAATGTCTATTTCCGTACATCTTCTGTTTAAAACAAAAAAACAAACCCAAAACAAACAAAAAAAACAGTACATATTTATTTTCATAATCCACAAGTAAACAAATGAGTGCATATGTCCACTTGAGCTAAACTGTTTCTCTTTAATTTCCCAGGTGATCAACTTCTACATGAACCTGCTGGTTGAGCGCAGCAAGGATTCCAACATGCCAACAGTCAATACATTCAACACTTTTTTCTATCCCAAGCTGCGCAGCAGTGGCTATTCTGCTGTCCGCCGCTGGACCAAAAAGATGGACATCTTCTCTAAAGACATCTTGTTGGTTCCTGTCCACTTGGGGGTGCACTGGTGCCTTTCTGTAAGTCCCAATGGCTGTTGTAGAAAGTAATCTAAAGGTTTAAGGACGAGCATAAACAGGCCTACTTTTGTCAGTGTTGTACATATGTTATGTCAGTGTTATATGACGATTATAAACTTCAAGGTACATATTGCAGTTGCATAGGGAACTGTGTTTAAAAATGGCTGTAGTTCCTCAATGGTGTTTTGGTTTTTATGAATTATCTAAAGCTGAAAGTCTTCACTTTGAGCCAACATTTTACAAATAAATACAGCTTGATTATTGGACCTAACTGTGTAATAATACACGGTACAAAAATGTACATAGGCTCTTAGTCTCAAATGTGAAGACAATGTGGAAGACGCACTGTTTCAGAAAAGACATTTGGTCCATTTGGTAGAGATTTTTTGCCTGATTGTTTGAAAGTTGTTGGGCATAATGGATCTGATGCAACCAACTGTCATGAGAGGAAAAATCTCTATTACCTGAGTGGTTGGTGAGTGGATTCTGGAGGCTGCTAGCTTCGGCTAGGTGAAATCAGAGGTTGCAAAGGGGGTGCTGCACATAAAAACCTCACTTTCTTGTCACTCGGAGATTGCTGTGGTAGGTTGTAATTTGCAAGACTTTGGAAGACTTGACATTAAATACTGGGTAACTACTGGCTGAGTGATAGTGAAACTTGTAAAGGTTTGAAGCAAGCCAAATGGAGAATATTCACCTTTTAAGTAAAAGCTGAGGCTAGTGTGTTTCAAAAGGTGTGTTTTCACACTTTTCAGTTTCACCACCCCTTCGAGAGTAGTTGGTGAGTGTTTACAGACAAGTCGACACGTTCCATGCAAACTACCGTGGCAATCTGCTACTAACAAAAGCAATCACAAGGAGCTTATCACTTATCAGTCAGGGAAGACACATTTTCCCTTGTGGCCTGTGGTTGCCAGGTGGTCACAGATCAGTCTGTGTGTGACTGGGGCCTTCGTTGCTTGACCTTACATTATCACATGTCCAAAGTAGCATATGAATTAATGCTAAATGGGTGGTGGTCACGTGATGGCCAAGCCAACTTTATTTCTTAAGCCCTTTAAAACAGTAACCACTGAGCAAAGTGCTAGACATGGCAACAAAAATAGAACTTTAATAGATAAATATAAAAAATGAATAAAATTAAAATTACAACAGAAGAGGTGGGGTCTTAAAAGCAGATCTACAAATTGGGAAGAGGCCTGTCTAATGTGAAACGGCAACAAATTCCACAATTTGGGAGCCACTGTGGCAAAATGTCTTTAGTGTTTTTGTACAGTGAAATTACAAATGCCTCTCAAATCATATTTGAATCACACATTGGGAAAAGGTTTTGGAAGCACTCATGGAGACTTTGATTTTGCTTTAAACATTATTTGCATTATGTTACAATAAACCAAATAATGAAACTTCGTAATTTTGGACCTAAACTGGAAACAGTAGGATCAGTGTGATTACAGTAACCATTGCATTCTTAATAATACACACCGTTCCGTCGTGTAATAAAATTATTGAATTTATCGTTGTTTTAAGAGTCAGGTAAAATGTGGATATAAATATTTTGGGATTTATTTAGCATTTTATTGTGCACCTTGTTTTTTCAGGTGGTGGATTTCCGCAAGAAGTCCATCATGTACTTTGATTCTATGGGAGGAAACAACGATAAAGCATGTGAAATATTGTTGTAAGTTTCTGTATCAGTTGTCCAGTATTTGTTTAAATGGGGTATATGTTTTGAGAGGTAAATATAACTCACTGAGATTGCACTTTAATTTTGTTTTCCAGTGAATACCTGCAACAGGAAAGTAAGGACAAAAAAGGCAAAGTACTGGATACCTCAGGCTGGATTCTGCACAGCAAAACACGCAGTGTAAGTCCTACACACGAGGTTGTTGTGATAAGTGTTCAAATTACATGGTTTCAGGAATTTTAGATGGGATTTCATTATCTGCCTCACTTCACAGTATAGTTTTATTTATTTGGCATTTTACTAGTTTCCCTTTTCTATCACATGTCATTTTGCACTGTAGGTTAATCAAGGTTCGATTTGCACATTCAAACTTGTCTTCTTTCTTTCCCTGCTCTTAGGAGATCCCTCAGCAAATGAATGGTAGCGACTGTGGAATGTTCACATGCAAATATGCAGATTACATTACCAAAGACAAACCAATCACTTTCACGCAGGTAACTTCAAACAGCATCAATGAGAGTATCTGTTCAGTAGTGATAATGAAGGCTTAAAAATGTGTAACCTCTTTTCTTTTTGACAGAAACATATGCCATATTTCAGAAAAAGGATGGTTTGGGAGATTGTAAACCACAAGCTGTTGTGATGTGAGGATGACAATTGTGAAGTTGTACAGTTGCCTCACACATCATGATGATGGTTGAGTTTTGCTCCCCAGGAAAAGACTCACAGATGGGAGACTTGAATTCTGGGAACAACTTTGACACCAGCTCATCTGATCAGGAACCAGCTCAGCGATTTCCATCCTTTTTAAGGTCAATAAGTCCTCAGCTAAAACTAGCTGAAAGGATGTTGCTGGAGCAACAAATCACTGCCTCCAATTTCTTCTGCAGTTCTTTTTTTGTGTGTGTCAGACAGCAGCTCAAACGCTTTGATTTGTATGGCCCAGTCAGAACTGTTTTTGAAATTACACTTGTGCAAATCATACTCTGAGGTGGAATGTTCATTACATGTTTTTGTGCCACAGACAGTTGTCATCGATCACTCATTGATTAACATGTACTGTGTTATCAGTGATTTGATTTGTCAGTAAAAGTGAAAAAAATTGTTTTAAAAGCATTTTTTCTGATATTCACACATGAGAACTCCACACAATGGTGGTAGAATCTGGTAGCACACATGAGATTACACACATCAAACATAGTGTCGCTATTAAAAGTGCTCAGTTTGTTTCAGGCAAGCCTGACTGGGTAAAGCATGTGGGATATTTGACACCCATTGGTTTGCTACACATTCAATTACCTGCTGATACACTGGTTTCTGTTAGGGATCTGGAGCTTAAAGACATTTGAAGGTCTATTTCTGACTGACTTTGACTTTTGTGTTACTGCATACAGCTTTGCTGTAGTGTCTACAAAGTTCAGGATTGCAGCTTATGTGTGACAACAGCTATGTGGATTTTACTTTCATAGTCTGTTTAGACCAGAGAATTTTGATATTATAAAGTGAAATTAGTATTAAAATAGTTAATGATTACCTGATTGTTGCAGGTAAATTGATAGAATGCCACTCAGTTCTTTGACATTTCAATAAAGCTGAGAAATAAATGTGACATAACCTCAGAGTATGATTAAGAATGGAAAAAAAAACAAAACGTGTTTCGCCTTGGCGCTGGCTTGCAGGTGTAACCAAACAATTACACCATAAGAGAGTACGGTAAAAGTTTTGTCATTTGTTTATCCAGTTTTCTTGAGGGTGTAAAATAAGGAAAGTCTATTTTATGTATTTCAGTGTCTTTTTGTTCAACAACTTTTGGGTATATTCAGTATATTTTGAACTTTGTACATACTAAAACATATACAGCGAACAATGTAAAATACTTTTTTTTTTAAAGAATGTATTTCCTATCTATTTTATCTAGACTCAAGTCTGTTTTAGAAATAAATTCTCATGTATTGTGGCTTTTGTTTTCTCCAAGTACTTTCACATAAACTCAAACTCATGTGTTTTCAAAGACACAGGTTATAACATGAAGCTGTCTTTTTGCTGTTGAGCCACCACCACAGGTTTCTTTATATTTTACTTCTAAGGAGAGGGATGTTTTCGAAGTGTTCTTGAGCAATAGTTCTCCCGGCATTCTGCAGGTCTTTTAAAGTTTTTGGGGGGGCATTGGCTCCTCTGACCATGTCAAAGGAATGTTTGTTTTGTTTGTCAAGCCACTTGCATTGACTTAAACAGTTTGGCAAACTAAAAAAAAACAAAACAAATTTTTATACCTGCTAAAGTGTGATTAGATGAAAACATGGCATCTCATGATGTCTTGATGCATGCTCAATCGTCCAGGTAAGTAAATCCCAAAGGGTTGATTCTGGACGTAGCGTTTTCAGTAGGAGAAACATTTCGTCCCTCATCCAAGTGACTTCTTCAGTCTCAGCTGACTGCAGGTTTCCCCAACCTTATAAACAGTACATCTGCACAATGACAAACTAGCCCACTGAATGAACAATGGGCTGTGATCATTAATATCATTTATATGCAAATTTCCATGACCGTTAATCAACAAGCACTGATAAAAGGCTACTGACAACTGATCAAAGATCAGAAAGCACTCAGTCACAGTGAAAAAAAAATTTATTAAAAAAAAAAAAAATGGCAAGTTCAAAAATCAAACCAGGATGAAAGTTTAAAAGCTGAAGGGATTTCTTCTCTATGAAGGACACAAAAAAACAACAAAAAACTGCATCATGGCACAAACACCGAGGAGAGGTTGATGCACACAATAAACAGAAAACTTCATGGACACTGATGAACTGCTTACAAAACTGACCCCATTTTTGACTTGATATATTAAATGACCTTCAGATGAAATAATTTCAAAATTAGCAGCGATAAGCCACAATTCATTTTTTTTTGTCTTCAATATTTTTGGATTAAAATCATGGAATGGTAAACACACAATAGTGAATTAGCATTTAAACATTTCTTTGCTTCATAGATCTAGTATCTCAAGGAGTTTAAAAAAGAAAAACTTCAACAGTTTGCAGTGCATGAAAACAATTCCAGTCAGAGATGAACCCCCAACATAGCTGAGTAGCACTTCACACTCCCTTCCAGTGAAATCTAAGGCATTTCTGTGAGGTTTATTTGTCACCTGGAAATAAAAGGTTTGTGGTTAAAGAGGAGGAAAACAAGTAACAGCTAAAGAAAGAACTAGATAGGACACAATATTTATCCAAACCGTAAAAGTCGAAAATGGATGGAATGATGAAAAACCAATGCTATGGTGTCTGTGTTTAAACTAAACTAAACAAAAAGTGGCAACGTGCCTTCGAAACACATGGAAAAAAAACTAACAAAAAAAAAAAAAAAAAAAAACTACAAATTTATTTT
>VUQG01009369.1:42361-72897 GCA_015106755.1 Etia nguti | reverse complement strand
TGAACTTTTGGTACTAGGGTCGGTCTTAGCAAGTTCTTGATTCTGGTGAATTTTATTGCGTAAACACAGATTTGGGCTTTAGTTATGTCTTGTAATTACTTTCAGGACTAGCTGGCTATCTGGAACAGGCTCTGATCAATAACACAGCATGAAAAACTACATTTTTTGGCCAGGTGACCACCTGCAGATTTCAGATTCCCGACAGTTAACTGTAGTTTACAGACCGTAAAGACTACATGCAAAAAGGTGCCGATGCAGAAATTGCCAGCTAGCTGGGCAACTGTTGCTGTAGTTAGGAGGCCGATTAAGTGAAAAATGTAAATATTGCAGTCTACTTTAAAACAAGATTCATAATGTCACTGACCTTACATTCATTTGGTTGTAAAAAGCAACCTTTGTGATGCTAATCTGATCTTGTTCAGCAATAATTAGATTCAAATGATTTCCTGACTGACAGCATGGATAGATGGGCAGGAAGAGGTTCTACTAAAACAAACAAACACACAAACAAACACACACACAAACAAACAAAAAATCAGATGCCTCAGAGCATTTTTAAAAAATGAAATAAAAGTGAATGCACATGAAACATGCTGTCATTTGAAATTGTGACCTATTTCTGCAAACAGGTTCATCAGAGTGAAATGCACTTTGACCCTGTTCCTTAATTTGCGTAAAAACATAAATAGTATAAAGAATGGACATTAAGTTCAATTCAATTAATTTATACAGTACCCTGTAGGGAGTAAAAGTAAAAAGTTTTCAGAAAACTAAATACCTACGTAAAGTACAGATACCTGAAAATTCTACTTAAGTACAGTAACTATTTGTACTTCGTTATTTCCCACCTCTGGCCACACCCTATAAATGTTTTTCTATATTGCCCTGTTAATGGGTGGGAAAAGTGCTCAAGTACTCCATCTTGCATTCACAAAAAGCCTCTCTACCCTGTTAATAACTCAGCAATAAATACTACTGAAGAAAGCTGTTTTGTGTTCATTATCATAAGACTGGTAGTATGACTGGACTGAATTGTCAGGGAAGTTTTTAAATAATCTGTCATTGCTTCAGACTATGCTTGTTTATGGAACAGTCCGCACTGTATGATAATATCTTCCACTTTTGACTTTCGAGGTCTCTGTTCCTTCAAACTGTCAGCAGGAAGTTTGCAGGTCAGCAGCCTTTGTTTCATGCATTTAACTGCAGAAGCTTGGTATAGAGCCCCTGAAATCAGTTTATTTCAGTACAAGAGGACAATCCACTTGATGTGACTGAAGAGTCAGTATACTGAACCTTGTTTTATCATTTTTTACTGTGCTTGTTATTCTAAGGCCATGAATGAATCTGCAAGCTCAAATAGTAACTTAATTTTCTCTCTTTCTTCAATCTGAAAGCGACGCCATGAAACAAAATAAAAACTGAGTCTGTTTAGCATTGCCATAAAACAGACATCACTTACGTCTCTCAACAACTGCTCTTTCCTTCCATAAACCCCATAAAAAGGGAGATATTGATGGTTGTCAGCTGATCTGATCAATGTTGGCTGGCCACTTCTTTAATTCATTAACCACATGGTGCATGGGCTTTCAGATGCAATCTATCCTTGAATAACAGTGAGCTGCCCTGACAGGCTTTGTCATCGATCTGCCGCAGCTCGGTGACTCCGCCAGCAGAGATCAAACCCGCTGGTAAACCTGGGGACGCCGGCTGTTTGTCACCGTCGACTCACACCAACAGGAACAAGGACGGGAGTGGGAAGAGGAGGGAGGGAGGAGGAGACGGAGAGGGAATAAGGGACAGCTGTGGTTTTTGCTGGGTATTTGCACGAAGATACAGTAAGCACTGAGAGTGGAAACTAGAGACAGTGAACTGGAGACAGACAAACACACATGGACAGATGGAGACTTAGAGAAAAGCTGACAGGGGGAGCGAAAGAAAAAAAATGAGGGATGGAAGTTGACAGATGCACAGATAAACAAACTGTGGGAGTTGGGGGTAAAGGAGCTGGAGGCACCCTGGGGTGTTCAGTGATCAAAAACCAGTAAACTACTTTATTGTTATTCAGTTGGCATTTCTTCATGTTTTGCGGGTGGTGATTTTTAGCTGACTTGCTACAAAGCTTCTTGGCCTTGGAGGCTGCGATGGAGACCCGGGCAGAGTGGGAGTTTCACCGGTGCTTGAGTCAGCACGGCGGAGGTTTGTGCTGATAGTGCCTCAGCGAGGCCTCGGCACCTGCTCTTCCAAAGAGCAGGGGGGATATCATTACGTCCAATCAAACCTGCAGTCCATGAATGGCAATGAAGAGAATAAAAATAAGACAGAGACAGTGCAGGTGAATAAGCTAACTGAAATTATCTCCCCTGTACATTTATTACACCCTCAGCACAGCAGTGTCAAATCGTTGCACTGCCTGAGTCTGTGAGGCACACTTTAGATTCAGGACACGAAGAGCATTTGCAGTCTGTTCATCAAAAGTTTAAAATGAAAAGCTTCAGTATGAGTGCTGCTGTTTCAAAGCAAAGTTTTCAAATATCCACCCCGTCTGTATGTAACTTAGAGAATTGACTGCATTTTTTTTTTTTTTTTTTACTGTTTAGACAAGGATCACTGCATATAAAATCTGCAAATATTATATAAAGACATTCACCAAAGATGACAAACAGACTATTTACAATGTATGCAGTGCTGCATTTGATGCACTGCTTGTTGAGAGAGCCACAGTCAACAGCTCAGAGCTTGTTTGTTGGCAGAGCTGGAACAATAGATGTCACACGGCTTGTAAATTCACAAAGTTGCTCCCATTTCGTGCCACTAAATTCATGTTAGAGTATGACAAAGAGCTTAGAACTGTTTCTCGTCTCTGGAGGACTGTCAATGTTTTTTGGGGAGAAATATTCCCTTAGCAAACCAGCTGCTTAAGATTTAAACCAAAGTAAAGAGGACTATCATGGTTTGATGGGAATTTGGCATACGTCTTTTAAGTATGTTGAATGCTTTATATTTTACAATTTTGTGGATACAAACTTTTTGTGTGTGTGTTCAAAGGCGATGAGGCTGTCAAAGTGCTTCTTTGCTTCAGGGTTTATGTATAATTTAAGATTTTAATAAGATAAGTTTTTGGTTTTTATTTGTTTTTTTTTCACCAGAGCTAATTTAATTTAATGTTACTATTCTTTAAATACATACAGAGGCTACTGATTTTAAAAAAATTAAAAATGGCTAAAACAGATGCACAATTTCTTACTTTAAATTCAGAAGAGAAATTCAGACTCAAAGCGTCATAGAGTTCAATGATATTGACCATATTATGAATGGAAAACCAAACGCACTCACTAACACACACATACACACTCACATCCCACAAACATCCACACAATTTGACACACACTGTTAAGCATTTGCTTTGAAGCATCTGCGATCCAGAATATTCCTCTCAGCATGAATTTCCCATGGTTGCTACATCTTAAACTCTTGTGCTCTGGCTGCGGGTTGGAACGACACTTCACAGGTCAGGCTCGAAATCTCTTTGACCCAAATACTCTCAGGTTGCTGTCACACATTGAGACAATCATCTGGGCTTTCAAGGTTTAAATCAAAAGCAACATCCCTGTTATAATCTCAGGCATAGATGATTATGCTCTATATGAAGGAACATAAGCTTTTTTGCTTTGGTGGTTCCTTTGTATAACAAAATTAAAAAACAATTTAAAAAAAAGATAAATGAAAAGAAATCTGTTTTTATAGAAGGAAAGGAGTCCCAGCTTTGTCAGGTTCACATAATATTTACTGAAGGTCAGTTTGCTGCAGCCGAGTGGAAGAGAAAGGCGAGGAGAGACAAGATGACACATCTTTTGTCTGTGAAAGCAACACACCATCGTCTTTGTGAAACAAGGATAACTGGCAGAACCATCTTGTTTTGCCTTCTGCAGCAATCTTGGAAGAACAGACTCCCAGCGAGTGTTTTTATTCTGTTTCGCTCGCAGCTGGATGGCTAACTCTATCCCCCCGAGGTACACACGTATCACGTATCTTGCCTTTTGTTCTTTGCTGATGAAACGCTCCTCTGTAACACCAACATATTCCATATTCCATATATGGAAGACTAGCCTTTTTATTGTCCACATGCGCCTGATCAAGTAAAATTTTTAGTTGATGATAAGTGTGATTGCGTGCTTCAGGAATAGTTTTAGGAGCTGAGAAGACTGATGCTACTCGTATGTTTGCTAGTCAAATATTAAATATGGAATATAGCCAAGAGCCAGTTAGCATAGCTCAATATAGCACAAAAAGGGGCACGTTACGTTTAAACATTTCTTTAACATTTAAGCATTCAGATGACTAGGAGAAGATTTTCTGTATATAACAACAGGTACATGGCTCAATACATGAGCGGGCCACAGAAAGGAATTGGGAAAAATACCAGAGACACAAAGCACCCGCTACTGGTAGACAGAGCATATGTGGAGGAACCCTGTGGAACAGACTAAGTGTGGAACTAAAGCAGTGTCCAAAAATGAAATAGTCGAAAAATGAATATAAAGATATTACTGTTACCAGGTACAGGGATATAGAAGTGAGGTTAGGTGTAATAATATAGATTGTTGTGTAATGTATATATGTGTGTGCAGACTTGTGTTTTTTTCTTTACGTGTAAATGTGTGTATGTGATTACACATAAATCAATGCTGGTAGCTGATAGTTGATAGTTAGCTGATTCACAGGGGTAGGATTAAATAAGTTCATACTTCATCCTACTCCTTTTCAAACATGTAATGTGAGCAGCATAGTGACGTGGGAGACAACACTGTGTCCTTTTTCCTTAGTTTACCAGTCTACACATTTTTGTCGCTTATTTTTTATCGTTATTTTCTATATTATTTATTCTGTGAAATCAATCAATCAATTAACATCCACTGGCATTTCAGTCAAGGGATATACATTTTCCCATAGCAACCTTTGGTTTCCAGGGGTGTCACTAACTGATCTCTATGCCTGCATGACTGGGGCTGTAGCATTAAATTCATAGTCAGCCAGGAACCTCCAGCAACTGCTTGCCAACCAGTTGGGAAATACTAATTTAAACTTAGGACCAGCAGTTGCTGACTGGTCTCTCGTTCTATGTGACCAGAGCCTAAGGGACTCGATGCTCATGGAAAGCTTTAGAGACCCTGATGGCTGAATTTTGTTACCAATGGACAGAGCAATGCTGTTTGCTTCCTCTAAGCTCTCATACTATATGTAACACACCGGAGATGGTAACAGATGCAGTATCGAGGTGTAATGGTTAGCACGGTTGCCTTATGCAAGGTCATGGGTTTGAATCAATGTGCTGTTTGCAGGCCGCCCCCCCCCCCAATGACCCTGAATTGGATAAGTGGAAAAAAATGGATCAAACTTCTCATCTTATACTGAGAGATAAATGTGAGGTCCTTTCGAGGAAAGTTTCCTCACATCAACCCCCCAAATTTTGGTAGATAACCTGCTTAGTTGTTGATGCTACATGTGTAAGACATGGTGGATGAAATTAAATATTTGGCTGATGGTAAGAAATATTTGATTTATGATGCTAATTCACACATTGCTTTTCCCTTTACTTGTAACATGGCAGTAAGGAAGTGATGGCTAATTGCTCTCCATTTAGAGCAAGTCAGATTAGTTAGACATTTAACAGTAACCCTAATAAAAAGACAAAAAAATAGACACTAACTTATGTAATAACAATAAAGAGTTATCATCAATTAGTTTGAATAATAAAATACAACAGATCATTGCAGCATCCATGTTGGCTCCACGTTCTGAATTGGTACCATGAGAGGATCACATGAATGTGATATTACTTCCTGCAGTTTCTCCTATCATGTCAAACCATTCCTTTTAAGATCCTTTTAAAGCAGCAAGAACAGAGAATTACATGAAACCACTCTTACTCTCAATCGCTCGCCCCTACACAATGTTTCCTAATGTACTCCCTGAGTTGCTGCTGGTACACTTTCTTTTCTCTTGCACTCATTTTTATCTCTATTTGCTTATTATTTACTGTTTAAAAAAAAATCAATGCACTGTGGTGGCTTGGGGTAGACAGCGATGTGAAATACACTGGAAAATTGCAGAGCTGATCATTATCTGTAGCAGGGCTTTGTATCTGGCAGTTTATGTGCTTTTAATTTGGTCTGTCTCAGAAGCATGGAGCTGACCGGTCTGCAGCTCGTAGGCGGACGTAATGAAACAGATGCTTGGCAGATGTCAAGGTTAAAACACGTGTGAAGGAATTCGCTTTCTGTTTAACAGGCTGTTGAAAGCGTGCCCTACCAGTAGCCCCTGGAAGTGTTTGTTATTTGGTGTGTGTTTCTTTCCGTGCACACACACAAGAAACCTTTTGACTTTCTATGTATGCATTTGGAATCAAAGCTTTCAATTTTTCCTAGGGTATTAAGGTTGGATAAGAACAGAAAATCCTCGGTCTCCAAGGCACGGTGACAAAGTATGCAGAATCATGAACTGAGATGATTCTTGCTGCACTCTCGAGCTTAGATTGAAGGCAGCTGCCAGCCACAAAGAAGATCATTTTTAAGATGGTGCCTTTTTGAAACTTATAAAAGACCAGCACTCATCTTTCCGTGGGACACACGGGGGAGAGAAGCACCTACAGGGAATGAAGAAAAAGGTAGATTTCTCGACTGAAACTGACAGCGCTGTGCGTAAAGCATGTGGATTTATTCCAAAAAAGTTGTACTTTCCCCGCTGCATTATTTAAACTTTCCACACTTAACACATACTTCGAAGCAAAACTGATATTCATCAATTATTTTTTTTTAAAGACTGGAACTCATTAAAAAGGGACTCAGTAATGTTGTTTAATCACACGGAAGCCATCTGATGTTTCTGGCATAAACTCTCTTCGGGAGGATTCTGTGAGTGACGTTTTGAGATTTATGGCGGTTGTGCAGACAGAGGGGAGGCCTCAGCTAGTTTTTCATCTTTGACAGTAACAACTTCTCAGCAGAACAGACCTCCCATTAGTGCAGGGACTACTATTACCTCTCAGCTATTCTCACATGCACAAACTGGTCTTCTGAGCTCATTTGGAGAGGAGAGTCAGCTCTGCAGCCTTGTGTTTCTGTTTCTCCCTTAGGTCTTAATCTAGGTTGCGTTTGTTGATTTGCTACTTGACACTGACACATAAAAACGAGAAAGCCCTCTAGAAATTAACATGGCAGTGTCTTTGTTATTTGGGAGTGTTAGTGCAAAATTACCCACCTTATACTTACTGAACATGTGAAATTGTGTTACTTTTTCAGCATTTGATTTTCAGCAGCTGCAGAATCAATAAGACGGAGACATGAGAAGCCATTGAAATCCGTGCATGCAATAAATATGGCCACATTTGACTCTCATTTCTTATCCTCAGCTAACCCTGCTCTGCTACCAGTTGTAGCTGATGATTAATTAATAATATATTCTCACTAATGCCCTCCAATCATGCCCTGTATCATCTGCCCTGCAGGGAGGAAGATTCAGTCTCACTCTGTGCAACCTCTCTTACTGTGCTGCAGCACCGGGTCACCGTCAGGTCATTCCAGCAGAACCTGTTCAATAATTCAAGCCTTGGACTGGAGAACTGGGACCCACATGTCACACACAACGAGGGAGCATATGACACTAACCTCCAGCCGGGCGCACAAATTATCATCGGTTGCTGACGGGTAATGAACCTAAATGACCTGACATGAGTAGGGAGAGAAAAATTACGTCTGGGACTGGAGAGCCTGCTCAGAAGGTTTACACTGGTACCTCTATGTAAGTTTGACGCTTTGCTTATTTGCTTTCATACTGTCAGAAAAGAAGGTTCACATACAAACATGGGCACTGCTTTTATGTTTTATGTATGTGAATCTACCACAACAACAATGCTCCTAATCATAACTCAGAAACAGTTTAGTTGTAACGTTGGAGAGGCCATTAGTTGCTGTTGTGTTTTTCCTATTGCAGATTCAAGCAGGAAAAGAAGAATATAATAGATAAAAACAATATATTCACATATGTATTAGTCAGCTCCAGGGGTAAATATTCAGGGCTTAGGAAAATATGAAATGACGGAGCTTAAAATGTGTAATTAAAGAAAATGAAAGTAGCGGCCTCTGAGCCTCAAGAACAAAGAACTGCATTTCCTGGACTGGCCACTTGAGGCTGCGTCCACAAGTAAGGTAAACCCCATTATATTCTCAATTTAAAGCAGAAATAAATGCAATTACATACTGCAACAAAAACAAGTGTCTGTAGATTTATAATCAATTTAGCACAACTGCAAATAGGAGGTAAAATTGTACATAAAATTGTATATAATTTACCATTTTAAATTACATTCAGGCTTAAAGTTATGAATAAGGGGCATGATCACATCCAGTGATAGGTGGGTGTTTTGTCTTGTTGGGATTCAGCTGTACTAAAAGAGATTGCAGTCTGCTAAAACTGACCTCCTGACTAGTAGATAACTGCTCTAAATCCTGAATCACAGCTCTAATCTGTTGTACAAATATGGTTACCTCTAGTTTCAGAAAAGCAAAACAGTGATCGCCAAACTTAAAACAGTAGTCCACTGAGGCATGGAGAACTCCACAGAGCAACGACTATTTTCTATTTACAATAGACTGTTGCATGGTTTATTAAAAAAAAAAAAAAGTAGAACAAATCTATTATTTTTTACATTATTTTATTGCATTACTTTTTGTAGTCTTCATCATTCTGAAACCACATCACAACAAATGCTAAGAAAGATCATTGTGACTCCTTCCCTCGTAAATTTGCTGTAAAGGGAATTACTAATCATGTTTCTACACTGTGCTAAAGCAGAGTACAAAAAATGTTTATCCACCAAATTTGAAACATATGAAGCAATTCAGTTCGGGGTTCTCTCACTGAAAAGCAAGAATCTCCAACAAAATTCAGGAAAAAAAAATCTGTACATTTTTTTTTTATGCCAACAGAAGAACATTTACTCAAGTTATATTACTCCCTATTGGAAAGTCTAGTAAGATATGTGCATGTGCATGTTATTAAATCCCCCTCCCTGGCCACCTCCTCCAGCTCATCTGCGAGAACACCAAAGTGTTCCTAAGCCAGCTGACAGATGTAATATCCCCAGCATGTCCTGGTTCTGCCCTAGGGCCTCAACCTGGTAGGACAAGCACAAAACACCTCATCTCGGAGGCGTCTAGGACACATCCTTGTTAGATTTCTTAATCACCTCAGCTGGTTCCTTTCTATGTGGAGGAGCAGCTCTACTCGGAGCACCTCACCCTGTCTTTAAGGCTGAGCCAGCCACCCTTCGGTGAAAGCTAATTTGTGCCGCTTGGAATCTCATTCTTTTGCTCTCTACCCAGTTTAAAACTTTAGTAGAAACTAAAGAAAACTAAAGAAAAAAACTTACCTCCCTTGCCTGGGGGAGAAAATTAACAAGTAAATTTCTTTTTTGCCATTTTATTAATGACTGTTAATATTGTTATCACATTTGCATGCAAATCTTGTAAAAATGAAACTTGAAACTTCATAGTTAAGAGTAAAGGCCTGGTAAATAGCAAATTGTTATCTTTACTAAACAAGACTATAACAGATGTTGTTTAGGGTGGACAGATTGTGTGAGGTGCTAAGCTAACTTCTGTTTGTCCTCGGTTAACCTCTTGTTTGTCCTTGGCTAACCTCTGTAGCTGCGTTCCAATTCATAAGCCGCATCCTTCGAAGGACCCGGCCTTAGCAGTCTACGTAAGCCAAACTGGGACAGCCTTCGTCGCCTGGCTGTGACGTAATCGGCCTTTAAATACGGTCTGTTTGTGCTAGGCTAACCTCTTTTTCCCCTAGCCTAACCTCTGTTTGTCCTAGGCTAACTTCTGTTTGTCCTAGGCTAACTTCTGTTTGTCCTAAGCGAATTTATATTTGTGCTAGGCTAACCTCTGTTTGTACTAGGCTAACTTCTGGCTGCAGTTTCAAAGTAAATATTCAAACAACTCATCTAGTTCTTTGTTTGAAAATTAAGCACATTCACCAAAATATGATCTGTTCTTTTATTTAGCTGCTATTTCTTATGTACACAGCAAGTACTTCAAGGGTACAAGCATCGTGTCAAGCACATTACTGCTGAGGAAATTCAGCAGAGTCAGACAATGGTTACTGTAATTGGTCATGAGCATGCACTGAAAGGTTTTGACAACTTGTGAACATTTCAAATCCCCACAGGAAGCTTAATAATCACCCCTTGAGGTTTAACTAACAAAGGAGGGAAATGAGAAAGAGCATCAAACTTCTCCATCAGCTGAATTAATCAGGAGCCTGAGAGCACTCTTCAGAGCACAGGCTAGGATCACGTCTAATGACTGCAAGTCAGAGCACAGTGTGTCCCTAATTGAACTTTAAACAGACAAGGAGAGAGGAGACAAAAATATCATTGTGCTTCCATTAAACACCATGTAGCAGAGTGGAAGTTTAGACTGAAGTCAAGGTGGAATACAAAGTATTGACCTTAGTAGGGTTTCAGTGGGACATACAGATTTCCATTGGAATGATAAATCTTAGGCATATAAAGCTGTGCTCAGGAGTTTACATAAACTCATCATTTTGGGTTTTTAATGATTTTAGTCAACTGTTCTTTTTCCATGGTGGAAGGATTGTACAGACTTCAAAAAACAAGAATTCAGTGAACAGGCTTCAAAATTATATGGTCAAATATATACATGCTCCCAGGTTAATATTTGGTTAAATATTAGCACATTGCACCTCGACCAGACACTTATAGCCAACAACAAACTTCTGCCATAATTCTTGTTGGATATTGTTGGACCAATTTTCTTGGCAGAATTGATAGAGATCACTTAAAGTAGTCGGTTTCCTTGCACAGACCAGACATTTAGGCATAGTTCACAAATTTCCCTTGGGTTGAGGTTGGGGTTGAATTTTAACTTATGGATGGGATTTTCTTTTGAGTGGCAGAAACAAAGTGGATTTTTTTCAATGGTGGAAACAAACTTCCATAAGGATCATGTTTAAAATACAGTATGTCTCTTCTTTTTTTAACAAAGCACACATTTTCAGGGATAAGCCAACTGTGCAGTAATACCTTGATTTGTTCAATAGTAACATTCCCAAGTGTGCTTTAACACAACACACAGTTTGCATAGCAGGCAAGTCTGTAGTTTCAGATTTGCAATTCATAGCAGCTTCCCTCACACGTTTGCTCTGGTGTAATAGACTCCTGTCATTGATGAGTCCCTGGGGTGTGCAGAGTGAATCCTTTTTCAGGTCTGTATTGATTGGTCTGAGAGTCCTACCTGATTTACATTGACAAGAGCAGCGGGGCCCAAATGAAAGTAAGCATGTTTCTCAGATTGGAAACACAAGGGGCACGGTGCTCCGCAAACAGACAGCTGGGAAGGTAGACGCTGACATTTAGATTGAACACCGGTGAGGAAGGCTGACTCGGCTACTTTTGGGGTTTCTTTAGACGCAGTGGTCACTTCTAATTAAGTATATACTCAAGGATTAACAGATTATTCCAGGTTTATTTTAACTTTTAAGTGTGACAGAGGGCTACTGTTGTTAATTAGTTACTGATTTTTCAGTTATTACAATAAAGGATGTATTATTTATTTATTTAATTATATATTTTGAACATCATTAATTATGATCATAATTTTTTTTTAAATACAATTTTATTGTGAGTTTAATAAAAGTTACTTTTTTATTCCCCAAGGGGTCACCACAACACATGGATCTGAATATTTCATTTGGCGTAAATTTTACTGACACTACCCTGCCATTTACCTGGCTTGGCACTAAGAATACGCTAGCATGTGACCTTCCTAGGGTGGGTTTGTGTGCCCTCCCAGTTCCTCCCACAGCCCTTAGACATGCATGTTAGGTTAACTGGTGAGTATAAATTGGCTGTGGTGTAAATATGAGTGTGAATAGTTGTCTCTGTCTTTGTGTTAGCCTTGCAACAGACTGACGACCTGTCTGGGGTGTGCCCCGCCTCAGGTCCTATGACAACTAGGACTACTTAATTTGATAAGCAAAAAAAAATGGATGGATGGCTCCTATAATGTCATTATGACAACATGTTTGTCAGCAGTCACCTCTTTACACATTCAGCAAACGCTGAGCATCATTATCATTCATTAGGAGTCATTTGTGGCCACAAAGATGCAAATCTTATCTATAAATATGCTTTCATGTTTCTTTTGTGGTAAGAAAACAGAGCGTCTGCAGTTTATTTCTGAGGAAAACTGCCACCTGCTGTTAGTGCCAACAATGTTATGAGACAAGCGAGAGTGATCAAAACTTTGTGAGCTTTAACAACCAAAACAAAGATATGAAAGGTGCTAAAATGCTCCCTGGAGCTGAGGGAGCATGGTTTGTCACTCTGACTGAACACCTTCACAGTACACACACGTTTGATTCATATTTTATTTCAACATATTGATTGGTACAGCTTTAAAATCCCACAAATTACTGTATGTCACTGCAAGCAAGAGCAGTTCACTGAAGTCAAAGAGTCCTGTTCATTCCTAATAAAAATGCCCTGAAGCAAATCAGTGAGTTCATTCACAGCATGATCCTAAAACCCAGAACGTATGAGTGACTATGTTGAGAAGCCAAATGAACAGATGGATTAAAACCCACACTGTCCCTTAAATGTCACGCCTCATTTAAGAGTCAATATCATGGGCTGGATGTCCGATTTTATTCCTTCTTCATTTCTGTAAGATTCATTCATTGAACATTCATGGGCCCATGGAGAAGAGTGAATCATCAGGTGTGTTTAGACAGATGTGGCTTCAAATTCAGTATACACAAAGCCTCTGTAACCTTAGAAATCTTTAGAGGTCATGAGTGTAGAAGATGTCCATGATGCAGTCCTGGAATGCTCTCAGATAGTGGGTGGAACATATTTTTAAAGCAAAAACATTCATTTGTATTTGACAGGGGGCAGATGATGGAGGAAAGCTGATGTAATTATGATGTTGAAGTCAGCTTTGCCTGGTATGAGAGCTGACGGAGCCAGCAGCTCAAGGAAATGTGAGCCTAAAGAATGTCAAGGGTTTTAGTTTCTGTGAGGAACACGACAGATCTTGGGAAATGTCAATGTGTAAACACATTAAAAGGTTACGCTTCATCAGTCACATGCACCCGACAGGTGCACAGACGAATCTGCACATGAACAGACGCTCACTCTTAGACGTTCGAGGAAAAAAGACAACAAAAAACTCCCACATAAATAAATCCAGGCAGATTCACAAAAAACACACACACAGACTGACTGCATCAGTAAATGACCTTTTTGTCTAATCCTTATTTTTGAGTAAGCAGCACAAATGGCTTTTTCATGAATCTCACAGACAACCAAATTACTTTTCTTTGCGTAGTAATTTCTGTGAGAAATGGCAGCGTGTGCAAAGCAATGCCTGAAAAATGGGGTATGAGCAAAAACAGAGCAACAGTGAAGGGAAAAAAATTACAGGACCAGCACTCAAAATTTCCTCAGAGCTGTAATTTAGACACCATTAAAATGCAGTATTTTTTCCCTCCCAAAGAACCTTGAATAATAGCAGCAGCATTGCACCAGGACAAAAAATGATTTGGTCTTCATAGATACACCACTCAGCCACCAGCTTTCTGTTCCCTTTCTGCATATCCTAAATTGTATTTAATAGCTTCAATCAGTGTGGGGATAGTGAAGCCTGCTGCTAATGCACTAGTCGTGTTTGAAGAGGGGGCATTGTGGGCGAAGCATCAGCCCGTCTGCCATTAATGTTGCATTACATGTCCCGTTTCCTGCTATAATTACAGCTCTTTCTCTGCCTCAGTTCAGACTCGTGTCTCGACCTGAGGCTGGGAACAAATCCAGTTTATCAGGTGCTGAGGATGAGACCGGCCCTACAGCACACACAGCTCGGCTGCGAACACCTCTTCCCAATGCAGGCGTGTGGCTCGGAGCTGGGAGTGTCAGCCAAAGTATCAGCTGCATAAGGCGAGCTGCATGCCAGATATTGTTGGTCTATCCACACAGAGCTCGGGATCCCAGCCAGAGAATTACCATGCGCACCGGGGTGGAGGAAGGTGGCTAGAGATGAATAGATACAGAAATCCTTAGTCACACTGTGCTGGAATGGCATCTGCTCTGAGATTCGGGTGACACTGAGCAGAGAGGAGTGGTGTGCATTTTCCCTTTTTTGCTTTTTAGGTTTTTGCAGAAGTGAAGACTCAGACCTTTCAGATGTGTTGCTCTAGGAACAGTAGTCCACAGATTTCCTTAAAAAGCTGAAATTACCCTCAGCACACATTTTTTGCCTTCTGTTTGAGACTTTAGCATTGGATCTATTAATGTGTGAAACATGGTCAATAAAAATAAGTTTATGCTTCTTATAACAATGGCTCTTACCTACATTGCGGTGCAAAATCCTTGAGTCCCTTGTAATTTTTAAAAGTGGTCTTGAGCAACCGTTCTTCAGGCTTTTTCTTTGGCTGCTTTTCACTCACTTTCAGTCCAGTTCTTGCACCTGACTTTTTTCAGAGGAATGCTTTTTGTTTGTTTGGTAAGCCGCTTAACACTGACCTATGAGTCATTCAACCACAAAACTAGCCCAAATCAAAGGATATGTCTACACATAACAAACAACCTAGAAATAAATCCATTTTAAATGATATCTTTAGGCATTTTTGCTACTAGCAGCCTGTGACAAAAATGCACCATTTGTTCCCATTTCTTCAGTTGAATGAAAATGCCAATGATAACACAGTTTGACAGGAATAAAACACAATTAATGTACCAACAAGGTGATTCCCAGAAAGCTATTAGCTGTAAACCTGGCCCATGTTAGCATGATGTGCAGTATGTCCTTAAAAAAATTGAAGAAACTGGACAAATGAGGATAAAAGAAGAAGTGGCAGGGTTAAAAAACAGCCTGCAGCAGATGAACTGTATCTAAAAGTCATGCCCTTAAAAAAAAAGAAATAGCTCTTACAAAAATAGCTTTGAATGTCCTGGAGAACTATTCCTGAAAACTACTTGAAGAAATTACAACAAAGCTTGGCTAAGAGAGTTGAGTCTGTGCTGAAGAATAAAGGCGGTCTTACCAAATATTGACTTTCAGGCTTGTTAGAATTGTACAGACTCTGGCTTTGCCTGATACGCTGTAATTGCTGCAACCATTTCCCAATTTCCTAGCAAAATATAAAGAAAGACGTGCTAGTGACTTTTGCACAGTGTTGTAAATCGGTATTATGACATTATCACACTGCCTAACAACCGGTTAACAGACAACAACATTTAGATTGTACAGCAAGACCAAAGCGTTGCAGGAAGCAAGCAAAAATGAGATAATTTTTCCCACTTATAATGTATAATTTTATTTAGTATGCTTTGGATAGATTATCCTTTGAGGGTCAACAGTGCAAACACACCAAACACACATGAGTGTGTCACAGTGTTGCTGTAATACAGAAATCTCTATCTGTCTGTCTGTATGTGTGCAAACTCCTACACGATCAGAAGCTGAGAAACCAAAACCACCACACAGGTACATCCTAGGCCTATATCCCACATTATGACGTCATTGTGTTTCCTAGCAACCACCTACTAACAGGCTAAAATGACACACTATGCACCTGTAAAGCCTCATGAAAGCGTCAAATCAGTTCAACTTTATGACAGTAACATATAATTTATATCCACAAAACCTGACTTATACATGGTATATTATGCACCGACTGTAACAAAGAAGTAAAATTGCTGGCCACACGATACTCTAGTATATGCTGTTGCTAGTTTCAATTCTACTTTTCTATTCTATTGTAAAAACTCACTGGATAGATGCATTCCATTTAAAAATTTAAAATGCATTTCTTTGGCTTTTGGATTTATGGGAAACTTTAGATATTTATTAGAAAGAAGTAAAGGACAGATGTTCTGTAAGACATCTTAGGAAATCATATTTCTAATTTTCTACATTTCAACTTTACTAAAGTCAGAGCCTTGAAAAAAGAGTTGTAGTAGACAGGTGATCAGGTTGAAGTTTGTCTTAATTGATTAATTAAACATAAAACTGAATTAGAAAGTTGAAAGTATTCTGAGTACAGAATGAGTCATATTGTACAGCAGCTGTTAATATCAAATGCGTGCAACATAAATACCTCTCTCCATCCAGTGCTTGTTACACGTTGATATTCTCTTGACAGTGATATACCTATTATCCCACACAAAGGTGTGTTATTATGGATCACATTATGATTATGCAGGAGTTTCCAATATGTCATGATCTGCTGGTGAAAAGGGGATAATTTAATTGGGAGATTTATTATAATGAATTTGCATCTATTAAAAAAAATACTTTAGTGTTCAAAAACTTGGTTGGTAATCTTTAAGCCATTTTTAATTTTCAGTTTAAACCATCAAAGTCAATGACTTGTAGACCCCCATCCATGTCATCTTTAATTAAATCTGTTCTTTTAATGTAATTGGGTTCTTTAAACAGAGATAAGCAAAAGTAATGTGGTTTATTTTTTGTAATAGCTATTTTAAATAGCCAGTAGTACTGAGTATGCCAGATAAATCCAAATTGAAATGCTCTCCAGACAAGCTTGAATGAAAGACAGGAAGTAAAAGCACGGAAGAAGCATAAAGAAAAATATCAAAATAAAACAGGAGGAGAAAACCAGGAGGGCAAAGGCCTTCATACAGAGACGAGACAGAGGGAGAAACAAAAAGATACTGCTGGAAACAAAACTACATTCTCAAAACAAGAAACTGGGACCATCACAGTTACTTTGAATAGCTGGTCTTTGACTCTTATCATTCATTATTGACAACGATGAGTTGTAGTCAATATGCAGCTTCCTAACATTGTGTACGTCCTCGTCTAAGCATGAACCTCTGAGTGTCTCTGGCTCTGGGACACTTGCAGCGGATCCTTTAGTCCTTTGGACTGTACAGTAAGACCTCCTTGTGGGTTCGTTTTGGCAGCTCAGATTGGGATCTGGGGAGTTTTTACTCGCAGCCGTGCTGTTCCAGGCAGTTTTGGAGACATAGCCTTTGCCATTATTCTTCTGGGAGAGGCTGCAGCATTCAGAGCACAGGGATAGGCGTTTAGGTGGGTGTCACATGTTAAAGTAACATCCACATGAATAGCAGGACCTGAGATCTTCCTTTAGAACGCTGCATTTTAATGAGAGGACCGGTTTTATTCACTTCACCAGTCGACGGTTTTCATCTTGTAGCTGATCTGTGTATACCCGTGTAAAAGATTCCTGCCCTGAAGGTTTCACAGTGACCTTCACAAGTTGTGCAGCGTTAATAAGTGAGCATTTCTGGCCCTCGTCTACAAAGGGGATCGTGTCTCATGCAATATAATTATTTTCACACAACATCCCATGCTTCACTAAAAACACCACTGACTTACTGGTTGCTATGGGAATAAAAAGGAGGGAAAAAAACCTCATGTTGTGGCCACCATTATCCTGCGTTTCAGGGTTGTGTTCAGAGGAGCCAAGAGCATGGCACAGGAGGCAGCTGGTAAAAGCAAAAGAAAAAAAAAGGGGAAAAAAAAGTGAGCTTTGCTTACAAAAAGGAGGTTAACTGTTCCAGAACAACGAAGTATGAAAACACAACACGGGAGCAGGCCGAGGCAGACTCCAAAGTACAGCCAGAGTTCAGAGAAACAAGAAAGAACTGAGAGCTGAAATTTGAATCCGTAAATACACGGTGACATTCTGGTTTCTGCTGTAGCAACAAGAGCTAGGAGGGTAGGGAATGTACTGCATAAAATGAAGAGGGCTGATGAGCGGTGTGAAAACAGGTGAGAAGAGGGTCAGGAAACATCAAGTAATGCAGCAGGGCAGGCGGGACTGAAGAGGCAAGTGAGTGACTGAGTCAATGACTGCACAAATTAGGCCTCCAGCTACACAATATATTTGTTCCCGACATCTAAAGCAACCCACGTAAGCACCACTGAAAAGCTGCACAGTGCAGGAGTGCCACCACTTCAAGGGAGTGAAAAAAAAATCAGAGGGCAGGCAGGGTGCAGGAATCACAAATGTTAAGGCTAACTTTTGACCACAAAATTTAAACTGCTTGGCAAGGTTTAGAAAAGTATTATATTTTGGGTCAAAACACATGCTGTGCAGTGTTAAATACATTCAACAAAGCTCCATTTTGTAGGTTGTCAAAGTGTTTAAGATTAAAAACAACTATAAAACTACAAATAACCTATGGCAACTGTCTGGGGGAGGACAGTCTCAAATATATATGTGATAAAACCTAAAATTGTGCTTCTATAAACGAAACCCTACTCAGAAACCCATTTAGAAGCAAAATCTATGGAGGAAGCAATGCCAGCATATGCAAATAAATGACGACGTATATTTTAACACATGAACTGACACTTGTTTAAAAAAAATCTGTCTGTTGGATAAACTGTGAAAAAAATGTGTCAGCATCATAATAGCAACCGAATAAAATCACAAAAGTAGCATCAGTTATGTTTTTGTATGCAAATATTTTAAGTCTCTGTAAAAACATTATCTCCTGATGCATATATACATTCACTGGCCACTTTGTTAGGTACATCTGATCAACCTTCAGTGGAAATATCTAATTAGCCAATCACAGCAGCAGCCTGCTGAATATCAACCTGAGCATCAGATTGGTGTGCTTGTCAGTGTCAGGCGGTCAGGAAATTGCAGAAATTGATGATCAGCTGGGGTTTTCCTGCACAACTATCTCCAGGCTTCACAGAGAACTGTTTGAAAAAAGAGAAAATATCTCTGTGTGAAAATGCCTTACTGATGTTAGAGGTCAGAGGAGAATGGCCAGTGGCAGAAGAGCATCTCTGAATGCACATCTGCTACAGCAGCAAGAAGACCACACCAGGTGGAAATCCTGTCAGCTACGAACAGGAAACTGAGACTACAGTTAACGCAGGGTCACTAAAACTAGACAAATAAAAGACTCACTGGTTTAGTGAGTTTTTATTTCTGCTTCAGGTTTCAGATGGTAGGGCCAGAATTTGATGTAGACAAAATGAAAGCATGGATCCATCTTGAACTGTGGTTCAGGCTGCTGCTGCTGGTGATGCAATGTTGTGGGGCCACTGAGCGTTGTTTAAACAGCACACCTGAGTATTGTTGCTGACCATGTCCACCCCTTTATGACTGCAGTGCATCTTCTGATAGTTGCTTCCAGCAGCATACAATGAAGATGAAAATGAGTTCACTTTGATTGTATGGCCTCCACAGTCCCCAGAACTCAGTCCAACAAACCACCTTTGGTGATGTGGTGAAACAGGGAGATTCACATCATGGATGTGCAGCTGTCAAATCATCTGTACCTGTGTGATGTCGTCATGTCAATATGGGCCAAAATTTCTGAGGAATGTTTTCAGAAACTTGTTGAATCTATGCCACGAATCATTAAGGCTGCTCTGAAGAGAAAAGACAGTTTCCAATCCAGGGCTATTAAGGTGTACCTAACAAAGTGGCTACGAGCGTATATAGGCATTTGTTTATTTCGTGTTGCAAAATGAATCTCTACTTATTGGTACTAACGTTTTTTTAAGCTTTACAAATATCAAGTGAAGCTCCAAGAGATTAAAGTTTGTTATCTGTATCAGCCACAAAACACAGTTTACACAAGTTTTTCTAAATCACACTGTATCAAATCAAAGAAGCACAAAGCACATGTCTGATAAATGCTGGTCCCGAGGTATTTGTCAAAGTCTATTAGGTTATTTGTCTTTGTAAAAAGAAAACAAAGGTGCATGGAAGCAGGCTGCCCCTGCGTCTATCTGCCTGTGTCTATCAGGCCCTTGAGAAGTCATTGATCCATGCAGACCCTTTGCTCATATGCCCGGCAGATGCTGCAGCAACAACAAAGACTTCTGTTCCTCCCTGACAGCATGACCACTCGTGTTTCCGTCAAGAATGGGTAGAAACCCTGGAGCCGTCAACCTTGCACAGCAGGATCAAATAAAACACGATGACAAGCTGGGCTGAAGTTTTCCAGACCTAAGAAATGCTGCACCTTTCATGTCCCGGAGTTGCATTAACATCCTGCAGAAAGCTCAGTAAATACTGCTTCTTACCTGTGGCCAACTGGCAAAGTGGACATTAACTGAGCTTTAAACTCTGTTATTGAGCCGCTGCCATCGACATCTTCATTGATCACCAGTATTCTCATAAGGCCCAGTAGAAACTCAGCTGATTAATCATTTAAGTGGATTTTAATGAGAGCACAAAGAGGCTTAAATTGTAAATTGATGATATATGAAAATCTTTTAGAGGGTGATACTGCCCTCAGCGATGATGGTTAATTGGCAAAAGGACTGAATTTATGTAAATAACATAATGAGCTACAAGGAGCGGTGTAATGAAAAATGTTGATGGATGTCACTGACACAAGTAATTCTCTCTTATGTTGAACATTTGACAGCGGCATAAAGGATAGCTTCAATTTATCATACATGCGACATGATTACTATTTTTCCCCAGTTTTGAACATCATGTATGTCACTTGTGAAACTGCTGAGATCACCACTGTGAGAGTTCAGTCGCCACCGTTCAGTGATGGCTAAAACGAAGAAGACAGTTCATCAGGTGATCAAACAGGATTTAAGCTCAACAGAAAATTGTTTAAGGACTGTTTTTGCATTACATCAAGATAAAATTAGTCCATTTTCGTCGGCCTCAGAAAATAATGTCTGTCAAAGTCCTTGGTGTGTTACAGTATAAACAAAGTGTACTTTGGTGGTACTGCAGAGCTCATGCCATGGCAATAAAAACAGGGGTCACTCCCAGCTCATCACTTTTCTACATGCATTTTTAATGTTTTGTAGATCATTTTAACCTGAACCACACGCTTTTCCTTAAGTTAACAAAGCAGTTTTTAGTGAGTAAACCTAACCAACGAGTGACAATGAAAGCAAAAAGCAAGAGATAACGAAAGGAATTTGCAACTGGAAAAACACAAAGGTTCAAATGAGATGCAAACTATGGTCTCCTGACCATTTCCACCCCCTCCAGCCTTCTAGTCTGGATACTGTAGGTCTGTTAAACCTGATCATTATTTCTTGGATATTGTTACCTTGTGCAGGGCAGCATTATACAGCACGACAACCTGGGATGAGAATATGTTATTGAACATTTACATAACCTCACAATACTTTTGAGTTATTTCTCCTGCTACATATTCACTAGAGACTGAACCGCAGCAGCAGGAGAAGTCCGAACAATAACCACATATCCAGTCACAGTTCAGCAGTCACAGCAGGAAGAACAGCTGCAGCTGTGCTCACAACTTGCAGCTGGATGGCATTGGACATCTACAGTTTAATATGAGTAATGAGCATTAAATGCATCATGTAAAATGTCACATCATTTCTCCTCTTCAGGTTATCTGCAGCCTTTCTTTCACTGGACTGGATCACAACGACTGTTCATGTGGATTAAAATTCATGTAAACCATATTACGACTAAATTACTGTGACATAAAACAAAATCATTGCAAAGATATCTACATTTTATGGTGAGGTAACAAAAAAATGTCCTCTGTGGTCTTTAAGGAGCACCATAGAAAAAGGTTCAGCTTATTTTGAAGATTTGGGGTGTGGTTGTTTTACCTCAGAGTAAAGGTTCTTGCCCCATCTCTCCTAGTTTTAGTGATGCACCCTTCATTTTTGACTGGGTAGTGTTATATAATGGATATAAATGATGACCTACAAGCTGGAGTTATACTAGTAGTATGCTTAGGAGAAACTTTTTTAGACAAACACCTCAGTAATTCCCAGAATTAAAAAATTTAAAGACCCCAAAGACGCTCAGATGTCAGATGTCAGATGTGCGTTCCTACCTAGGAGCTCCTGCAGGGCTTTAACACTTTTGTAGCGAAGCTTGTTTTTGTTTTTGTTTTTGTTTTTTTTACTGTCCATCCATCCAAAACTGTGTAACTAGAAATTTTGAAATTACTCAAAACTTTGACTTAGCACTGCTTGACATTTTTATTTTTATTTCGCTGGCAGCAACAAGCTTCCATACATCTCTGCTTTTCTGGGTCAACTCGGATTTAATAAACAGTTCTCAGACCAATCAGAGGATGAGCTATCGGGCTTTTTAAGTCAGTGTTCCTCCGGGCAAATCAAATCAATCTTCACATTATACAGCAGGAAAGTCACAAGATGTTTGCAGACTGTAAATTCAAACTGAGCTTGAAAATTGTCTCTTAAATGTATTATCAAAATAATCACATTGCATGATTTATTTATTTTTTTCACGTAAGGAACTCAATAAAATAGATGTTATGTTACCACATGGACCCTCCTGGGACTCCCACAGTGACCCTCAAAGAGGTGCCGGTCTCTATTTTGAGAAACTGGAAAAGCCCTGTGTGGAAAAAAATCAGTGACATTATCAGGGGGGGGGGAAGAGAAAAGGAGAAAAATACACAGCAGCGAATAAAAGAAAAAAGCTCGGACTGATTCAAAAACTCTGACCAATCCGGAGTCACATGACTCAACCACCAGCAGCGAGCGGAGAGCGCAAAAGGGACGCAGAGCCTCGGTGTACACAAGCCTGCACACCGCCAATCCGACACGGCTATACGCCCAATTTCTTTTTAATTGAAACCTTTTACTCCCGCTCGGTGAGTACATTTCCCACTGCCATTTTCTTAAGCATATTTTTGTCCTCTTTTTCTTTCTTCCTGTTCTTGGTGTTTCGACACGGGGAAAATGTTTTCACGTTTTCTGCATGCAATGATTTAAATCTTGGATGCTGAGTGTTTGTGCTCCGGCGACATCCACTGAGAAATAGCCCTACGTGGTTGCGGACGCTCTTGATATTTTTCCCTCCTCTTCTCTGTCTTCCTCTCCTCTTCCCGAAGCAGCTTTTTCACGAGCTCACTTATTCCGATCTCGACCTTTTGCTTATTTTCTGGCTTTTTCCTCCTTTATCATGGCTTGTTTTGGTGTGGTTTTGGTGCTTTTCTCGGGTCTTGCAGTGTTTCTCTGGTGTTGGAGGCTGTACGTCTCCTCGGGCGCAAAAATAACAGTTTTGATTTTCATCTTTGAGGATTTTGCTTTTCCAATAGGTGAGAAATTTAACTTTGCTGGAGTTTGTTTTGGTGCTTTCTTTGTACTTCTTCCTGCAGCCTAGATGAGAGAAATCTGAACTTTTTTCTCCCTTTTTTTTATTTTTAAGTAAATGTCTGGGACAAACCTGGATTTGTTTTTAGTTATGAACTAATTTGAGCTCTTTTAATGAAGAAAAAAGAGAAGAAACATAAATCAGTCACCATGCTACAGTTAGAAACATCTCCACTGTAAATGTGTAATCTGTTTCTATAGAGAGCGACTGGAAAAGGTGAAAGCATTCAGCTCTTTTGCTCTTCACATTTGCCTTCCAGTGACAGCATTGTGCAAAATTCAAACAACTTTATGAATGCAAATCGCTAGTATGCAAAAGGAAACAGATTCCTGCCAGCTGAACCAGACACAGCTGTGCTTCTCCGCCCTGTTTGTCTTGCTGCACACACGAGCCTTGATGCATGTGGGATTGATAACTGGTTGACACAGGCAGGCTTTACGCAGAGAAGCTGGGAAACTTAAACTCACTAAATGAGTCAATGAAGAGGGGAACGGAGTTGGCTGGAAATTCTGCGGCAGCTCATTATGCAAATCAGGCTTTATAGATTTGATAAATAGTTTGACCTTGCTGTATCAGCCAGATCTCACCCACAAACCTGCAGGCAACAAATCCAAAAAGCACACTAAATCCCGGACAACCCATGTGACGTTCCCCTTTTAAATGGCTGCTGGAATCCTTGACCAAAGTTTTTCTTTTTGTGCTCCACTGAAGGAAACTTTCAGAGCTCTAGACAAAAACCTTTCAATCAGCCTCAAAAGATATGTGTGGAGACGTTTGACAGCTTTTCCAGCCTTCAGACTTCGCAGGTCAAGGAACAGGTGGGGGAAGCCGAGCATGAAATGTGCTGCTACGCAAACAATACTTATCTCTCACAAGGGATGAGGGTGGGAGGCTGACTCTGGAATAGCCAGCCGATACACACATGCACTGAATTGCTATGAGCTCAGAGAGGGGACGGAAGGAATAAAGTTTAGCCAGGCATTTCTGGGCCGGTCAGCAACCTGCCCGCGTCCAGCAGAGGCCCAGCTTTACGTTTGTGCCCCCGTGGGCTGAGATGATCATTGAGCCTTAGCAGGTGTACGATGCGAGCTGCCTTGAAGCCACGCACCACAGAGCCCATCTTCGGCGAGCTACGGATGAAAAACATTTTAGAGTGGCTGCAGCTTTCAAACTATAGGTCAAAGAACAGATTAGGAGAGCTGTCTCTCTCTGTCTCTTTTTATATCCCCTGCATGTGAGAGATAACCACAGAGAAAAGCAGATGGGCAAAGACAGAAACAGAAAGAAAGATGATGGGATGCTCATGTGGAGGAGTGGGCTTTATGAGCACATACGTGTGATATCTACTTCACATAGAACAGTTCTGTGTTACATTATGCATGTGGTAATACCCACTGCTCCTTATTAGGGCTGCTGCTCTTGGATGCTATTTCTACGCGTGCATTTGTCATATTCAACACATTTCTCTGGGCAGAGTGTGTGTTTGGATAGCAGCAGCTTGGCTGAACGACAGCCAGTGTGTACGTATGCATGCACCTGATGCTCACTTTTGTTGTGAGACGTGCCATTCGCCTTGCAGCGTCAGTATCTCGGCATCACGGCCAGTTCCTTCTATTCCCCATGCACAGAGATAGTGGTTGATTTCAGCACCATGGACAGCTCCCAACACTTTATTCCTCTGGCAGCTGGAGCGAGCTGATTCTTGCCTGGAAGTCTGGAGCGTTTCTACTCACTAACCCCTGCCCTCTCCACCGCACACGTCTTATTCTCAGCTATTTCAAGCTCTGCACCTCACATTCAAAAGCCTAAGAAAGGATTATTATCATTTTGTCTTTTATCAACAGGGAAAGTAGTTTAAATTAAACATTTTGAGCATTTCTTGAACTATTTCAATATAAGGAATTTGAAGCATAAGTTTAATTTGCATACTTTATATGAGAAAAAAATATTTAGTTTCTGGATTCACATGTTGGGGCCTTAAATCTTGTTTTATGACCCACACCATCTTTGTTTTCTGTTCCCAGAAGTGACTATATTTAGAGGAGAGAATTGAGTGCAAAGTTAACACCTGGAATCCTCATCCATAAACTGCACAGGTGCATCACACAGACACAGAAACCTGCTAATTAGTAACAGATTGATAAAATAATTTCTCCCAAACCAGAGAGCAAAACTGTTAGACAGCCCATATTTCACAGTCAACCTTATTATTTATCACATAACTCCAGTGAAATGCTCCTGAAGGCACTGACACCACAAATTGAGGCCTATGCAGATCGCCTGCAGCTGTCTGTGTTGGCACTCCTCTCAATCAAATCAACCACGCCCCTAAATTTAATTGTTAACAAATTCAGGGGTGATCATTGTTCTGCTGTCATAAAAGAGAATATCAGCTTTTGACACTAAAACCATTTCCAGCACCAGGCTGTAAACATGCTTTTTAGTGCTTAGAGTTGGAAATCTTGTGGACTGTACACAGTATAAACAGACAGATGTCAACAGCTGGTTTTCAAATATGCATTCTGGAGCTTTGACGTTAGCCCCTGCTGCCATGTTGGCTTTCTGGAGCCAGATGCTTGCCAAATGAAAGGGTGAAAGGGTGGAGTGCTAAGCTATCAGCTAATGTCAGATTGTTTTGTTAGCTGTTAGCAAGCTGTATTCATAAATTACATCGCCGCATTGCACAGACACTCACATCTCCTCATTAGTGCAAAGTAACAGAGTAATAAAATACTAAGATTACACTCACAAAAACTGAAGCACAAACTTTTTGAATAGATTGAAGCTGTAATGTTTGTCATCTGTCCATGAAAATGCTCCTAAAGGCACCAACAACACAGCCAGAGTGCAGTGGTCGAGTTCAGTGACTAAAAGAGCCTTTTGTTCTAGTGTTCAGATGGATAAGTTATTAAAAATTAAATCCCTTTCAGGCATTTTTGTGAAGGGTAAGACTATCCATAGAGGTACTGGGCTGTAAATGCGCGTTTTAATGCTGGAAATTTTGACATTTTAACATGAGTCTATATGGGTCGACTCACTTTTACAGACAGGAATTAGCCACTAGAGGAAATTCAGATTTTGGCTTATCCTTGTTGGCTTGATTTCTTTTCTTCCCCCTCATACTGCATGTGATCTGTGGAAGTTTGTTTCTGCCACTGAAACAAAAATGTTTTGTTCAAAATTTCGTGCCTGTATTGCAAAATTTTGACTTGCTCAGAAGTAACACAAAATTTAGAGATATTAAGTCAGAACCTTGACATTTAAGATTACATTATTTTGTTGTTTTTTGTTGTTTTCAAGCCTCCACAGTGAGCTGTTTGTGTTGGCAAACAGCACTATAAAAGCACACACTGTGCCCTTTAAGTTACTCTAGAGCTTAATTGAGACTTCTTCAGCAAACATTAAACACCATCTTCATTAAAGAAGCTCAAGTTTAGCCGGCCCAATTTTAAAAACCTAACGAGATAACTTATTTTAATGATTTCTGCTGTGTTTTATACTTTAGTGTTTAGTATTTAATCTTTAACCTAACTAAGAATAAACAGAAGTATAGCAGAGTAGATATTTCTGTTTTACCAGTAAAGTATCAGGAACATTTATACATTTCCCAGAGGGTTTTCTGACCCAACCCCAACAGAAGTAACCCTATGACATTAACCACCATTTTTTACCAAAGAAGAAGAAGTTATTGTTAGTTGGACTCTGTTGGTGGAAATAGTTTCGCACACTGAGATTCAACAGGTTTGCAGCTACAGAGACAATAAAACAGAAAATGAAGCTGCTGTTTTGCTACGTGTGCAAGTATAAAACTATTTGCTGCTGTGGTATTGGTATCCTAAAATGACCACGCTCTTTGAGTCATGCGGCTTTGTGCTTTCAAACAGTGTATACTTGAGTCCAGTGCCATTCAAAATACAATAGTTTTCAGTTTTTACTCTGCATTTTGAAGGTTGCTGGCTGGTAAGGAGTAAAAATTATGATTGCTCCAAAACATTATTTGATGAATGTTGCACCAGATTTCACTCTATTCACTATATATGCACTAAATTACATTATGAATTTTAAAAGATTAAAGAAGTGCTTTCACCTTAAAAACATGAAATATTTTCGTAGAATACACTTTATATTATAGTTAATCTTTAAAACTGGAATATCCTGTAGTTTTAAAGGATAGAAATGCAGATATACATTTTTTTTGCTACTTTATACACAACAGTTACTCGAGAAGTTAATAAACAGTTGAACTCTGGTAAAAAAAAAAAATGCATCAGATCATGGACTGAACACACCTCTGACGAATCCACTTAGGAACCTTAATCACAAATCCCATTAAAACCAACCACCGACTGATCCCACAACATGTATTGTCTGCATGCAAAGCCTAAAGATTATACCGCCGTGCCAACTATTCCCAATCAGGGGTACATCATCCAAGGGGCTATGCAGACTGTTGGTGTAAAAGCTGCACAGGACCCCATTTGTTGCTATTTATTTACAGCTGAAATGGGTATTTGACCAAAAACAGATCAGCAACATACAACATACCAGGCTCAAAGTTTGAGAAATTCTAGGGTTATTAAATCTAAAATTGCTACAAGAAATTCAGCTGTTTTAAAATTGATTGTGCTTGATAGCAGTCACTTTAAAACCTTTAAAAAGACACACTTTAAACATGACTCATAAATGAATCAAGCTGTTGCATGGGCTCCATTGTTAATGTAAACCTAAAAAATGTGGTTTATTTCAGGCCCACACACTGTCAGAAACCGATATAAAAGAACCCAGGTAATTTAGTAATTATGAGTTGTACACTTTTGCCTAAAAAGCAAAAGATTCCAGGAGGAGACACAGATCCCTTGGAATTTGCGTCAGGAAGGCCATGCAACATAAAAATCTGCCAAATGAAATATGCAGAGCTTCCCGCTGTGGCGACCCCTTGTGAATGAGGAGCTGAAAGAAGCTTTTATGTAGTTGTATAAGTGAGACTGGTCTTTTCTGTAGTTAGATTTCAAAGCCACAGGTAAAAAAACAAAAAACAAAACAAAACAAAGCTGGAATATGCTCTACCTGACACTCACTGGCCACTTTATTAGATACACCTGTTCAGCTGTTTGTTAAGGCATGGCTCTAATCAGGTCTGATGAGACCAGGCATTTAAAAAACATGCTGCAAGTATCAGAATTTCGTGCAAAAACATGAAACATCATATAGCAACAGTTCAGGCTGCTTGTGGTGTCATAACAGTGTGGAGGATATTTACTTGGTTTGGGCTCCTTAGTAGCAACTAAGCATCATTTAAACAGCACAGTCTACCTGAATATTGTCGGTGACCATGTCCATCCCTGTATGACCAAAGCGTACCCATCTTCTAATGGTTGCTTCTGGTAAAAGAATACATCATGTGACAGAGCTCGCATCATCTCAAACTGGTTTCCTGAACATGACGGTGAGTTCACCGTACTCAAATGACCTCCAGAGTCACCAGATCTCAATCCAATAGAGCATCTTTGGGATGTGCTGGGACGGGAGATTTGCATGTGCAGCTGACACATCTGCAGCAGCTGTGTGACGCTGTCATGTCCATATGGACCAAAATCTCAAAAGAGTGTTTCCAGGTCTACGTAAGAAATTGGCTGGTGGATGTTAATTAACATTCTTCCCTACATTTTCATTTCCAACACAAAATAAGAACTGCAATATTTACAAATGTAGAATTTCCCACACGACTCTTGTTTGGGATTGGGATTTTTTTGTTTTTGTTTTAATTTTGTCAACAAATATAGAAACTAGGAAGCCAAAGGATCACGAAGAGAGAAAAACTGGCTCCTGCCCGAATGTTTTTGTTCTTTTTTAATTGAATCTTTCCTGCTTGCATCACAGTGGATGTGTATTTGCATTAAAATGAGCACTATTTAGTGTTTGTGACACAGCATGCATTCACCCTGCTGTCACTCTGCCTACAAAATCTGTTGTGCACAATAAACTGAAAACACTGTCGGCACGTAACGTTTAACAGCAGAAGAGTGCCTATTTTTCATTTAAATTGCAAATTCTTCCTAAAATGAAATGATAATCAGCTCTTTGTCGTGCTGTTTTTCGCATTTATGGAAGAGAACCTCCACATCATCCACATCCCCCTCGGTCTCATGCATATTTTGACTCATTTGCTTCATTTCTGACTTTCACGTTTGACCTTTCACCCTGGGTGTCAACTCCTGCCCCAAATTATTACCTCAATATGCCTTTTAACCCCCAGTCTTCACCCTTCTGGTGTCATAAAGTGGAAACATATTTTGTTATCTGCTAATTACCCACAGCTCTAGTGACCCAGTTACTTTAGCCTGCCGGAGAGGAAGCTAAATTTGGCAGTCACACAAGAGGAGAATTAAGGAAATGGAGAAATATGTCCGTGCCAAGAGATATGGGAAAGCATGGCATATGTTCATATGCCCTCGAGCAGAGCTGTGTGTGGACTCCCCCTGCTGCAACAGCAGGAGGAGTCTTTTTTCCCCCCCTTCATTCATTCACATACACATAGTAGTAATGCAGGAGAAATCCTCTGTTTTCAGGAGAACAGGGTAGACTCCCAGTAAGATGGAAAGTAAAATTTTAAGAATAATTTGAATGTAATGAATTGGTGCACAGTGATGCAGCTACATGTAAGGAGCTTTTACCATCAAAGTCACCCCAAAAACACTCAGAGTGATGTGAAAGACACACACTGACCTCACAGATCACGTTTCTGGTATGTTATTAAATTGCACTGATTTCAGAGATAATCAGAACTTCTATTATTGTAAGACGCGAGATAAAATGTCTTCCAGAGATATTACTTCATCCCATCTCACTGTACAGGTCACATTGTGGTTTATCTCCCGGCTGTCGTCGCTATAGGTTGCTCAAATCAGATTATGGCACTGCTCATTTTAGGCACGTGACCGTCTGCCCTTAGTCTTCATGCTTCACAGAGACTCCATAAAGAGGCTGGTACAGCTGATGGAAAATAGAGTGCATTCTCCTTTGAGGAACTCTGCATATTCGTATACTTGTGGACTCTCACACAGTGAAGCATAGCCTTGCGGTTCAAAAGTCAGTTCATCAAATATATGAAAAATATGTAAACGATAAAAGGCTGATGGGATAGTAATATAAAAGGATAGAGTCGCAGTAATAATTTATAAGCTAGCACTACCTACCAACCGCATGATGTATGCCTGCATTTTCCATCTTTGATATTCCGGTCCAAGGCCCAGTTCTAAGCTCCTTGAAGATGATTGGCATTGCAAATGTCTTTTTCCCTTCGTCTTTTTTTAAAGTTCGCTCATTCCCTCCTTCCATCTCACCTCCTTTTATACCCC
>VUQG01009369.1:21488-42341 GCA_015106755.1 Etia nguti | reverse complement strand
AAAAACTAATCCCCCCCCCCCCCCCCTCTTTCTCTCTCCTTTTGTTGCCATTTCCCCTCTCCTTCTTCAATTCAAACTCAAGACAGGTATTATGCAGAAGGTAATGGGGTGTGAACTGAAGGGAAAAAATATAAGAATAGTGCCTGACAGTCATCCTTCCTTGTTAAGATCCACAGCAGAACTGAAATTCCTGCTACATAGTAAACAGGGCTCGAAACTGGAAGGCAGGTTTCTGGTTATATGTGTGCACTAATAGGCTATTCTCTATTTCCTCTGCACTGTTAGCCAGTATTTACTGTACAAGTCCTGCAGGAGAGATTAGATTCCACCGGGCTCCTCTGGGCAGGGAGGAAAACGGCCCAGCAAGGACCTCTATTCATTAAGTCCTTAATTGCTAATTGGGGTCTTTGAATGATTCAGCAATAGCTGCTGCTGTTGGGGCATTAGCCGAGTAATTTATGGCTGAGAGGGAGCATGGAATAATGAACGAGGGTGAGACAGTGTTATTAAAAAAGGGCACTGGTGCCCACATGGTGTTGTTATTACACAGCCACCTTATGTTAATGCTCTGAAGTCTGTGGTATGCTCTTTTTTCTGGCTGATTTTCACCATTTGTCTGAATTAAATTCATTATGTTCTGCGATTAAATTTAATTTAGCACTAATGCAATTTGACTCTGCACTCACATGCAAATGTAATTTTATATTTTTTGATTAAGCATATTATTGTGCCTTTGTGGAAATTGTGCATTTAAAGTGATGACGTCTCTTTCTTTGACTGTGACAGACAATGAAAAATTGCAGCGGTCCTATCAGCTGCAGTCATTATTCCTGCTCCAAAGTCTCCCAGTAATAATAAAAAGCTGGTGGGTCACTGAGAGATTTTTAACACCATTTTCCCCAGCATGATAAATCTTCACACCTCATGCCGAGTATATTCTCACATAAGAGAGGGCTGGGGTAAAAAACCTCATACATGCAGGCAGCATAGTTTATAAATGTTTTTCTGTCCACATTTAGTTTCTCGTTTGGCTGTGATCCAAAAGTATGGAGAAAACGGGCGTATCATAAAAACTGACTCCTCTGTGATGTCTATGTCTTTGAACAAAGGAGACATAAATTAGATTAATAAGCTTCAGGTATATCACAGTTAGGCCTCTTATTCTCACTCCCTATGGCCTCAGAGATATAGGTCTAGTAATCAGCTGTTGACCCCCTGGCAACCTCTGGTTGCTATGGAAAATGTATTTCCCAGCTGATGCCTTACCACATTTCAAATGGTGCAACTTTGAAGGGGAGATTCTCCATTTCTGATTGACCAGTTTCACTGCTGCGTGGGGAGTAGAGTGTTTCCAGACAATTCGGTGTCTTCCTAGCAAACTACAGACAACTGCAGCCACATCCTAACAACCAAAGCAACTGCAAAAGGTTTTCAGTGCAGCACCATATATCTTTTTGTGACCAATTTCATGCTAATGATTGCCAGCAACTTCCACCAACCTCTCTCAACCAGTAAGGGTGCAAATACTTTTTTCTGCTGACCAGCAGTTACCATCTGGTGGTTACTAATGGTTTTCTAGCCTCCACGGATGTGGGACTACCAAAGTTTTCAGCAACTGCCATCACCCTTCAGCAACCACTCGTAACCGATTGGGGAATACAAATTTTTCTGTGGGAACCAACACGTCTCTTATTGTGCTGTCAAGTTGTTTTCAGATAGTTTCATTTACCAAGATTGAAAGTGATTACGTGCGTTCGTGTGTGGAGATAACATGGAAATTACAAACCAGATGAGATTAGTTTATTGCATTTAAAATAATTATTAATACCTGTTTCCAGCATAACATTTAATAAATTATAATACTAGGTTTATTCCTAATAAATAACATTCACTATTCTACATCACTCTACATGACAAGTAGTTAAAAATAGTTACTAATCATCATCCAATTGTTACTTTGATCTGTTGTGTTTTTATATTATAAACTACAGAGTGGCTCATTGCACCTTTATATTGAACTCACAAATACAACAGTGTTATCAGTTTATATTCAACAAAATATTTTTCTCTGTTTTTCTGAGTTGAATTCATTACAGTCTGAGGGAAGATTGTATTCAGTGCACTCCTCATGCATTTTTAACAAGGTTTTTCAATTTTGAAAATTAAACCTGTTTTTGTCTGGAGATGTTTTGCTGGTGTAATTAAGCTTTTTTACTGGCCCATGACTGAGAGTGACAGCCACAGACCAAGTAACTGAGTGATTTCAGCAAAATTATTGAAGCATTTTGTTAAATCCTCACATCTTCACAACAGAAACATGGAAAGTACTACGTGTCTGCAGGAGAAAAAAACAAAAAACCAGAAAGAATTAAAATACACGAATGCTTCATTCTTCATGTCAACAGTCAACAGAAAAACTTAGCAGCAATTAGCCTGGTATCACCATAGTGTTTATTGTTCTTATTACACACTAAACATCCAGGGTAGATACTGTTAATATAAGGCAGGGATGTCAAACATAAGGCCCGGGGGCCAGAATCTGCCTGGAAAAGATTCCTGTTTGTTCACATTTGACAATAATTTTTTTATTTATTTTACAGTAGTAGATTCAAAAATTCTGAATTATAAAAACCCTTAGGCTTTATAATTACAGCACAGTCTGAGCAATGAACTCCAAAAAATGTTTTCAGTTATTTTACACATTTATTTCTTACACTTTAGGTTCAAAGGTTGTGCTGCGGATTTCTTTTCTTGCATTTCTTTACCATGTAGAAGACTACAACTGAGATATAGCTTTGAAATTGTACATTTTTTTCTTATGTTAAGAAATCAGAGGGATGAAATGTTTAGTTCATTTTTTTATACTGAGAGGAGAGTTGCTGTATGTGGCCCATGATGTAAAATACCCCTGTTTGACACCCCAGATCCCCTGATATAAGGTTTAAAGGTGGTTGAAGAACTTTTATTCTCCAGACATGCTACTCTTGCTGTTTAGCATCTTTTGGCTGAGCTAACCTCCAGCTTCATCTTTATCAAACAGACGTTAAGGTGGAATTTATCTTAAACACCCAGAAAAATATCACACAACCTACGTGTGTTTTATGGCTGATTAACATTTGTTTGATCTATTTTAATCTACATGTTGATCCTCATGGTGTGTGTTACACATGTTAAACAGTAGAAATAGAAGAAATAATCCATAGCTGCGTTGGTGCCCAGTTTGTAAATTTAGATTATATGAAAGCATAATTAGGTTTCAGTACACATTTATTTCCCTTGTAATGTGTTTGGCTGTCCATCAAAGAAATGAGGCAAAAAGGTGAAAAGGTGTCTTATTATAAACCTATATTTTGTTCACTTGATCAGCCACGTTTTTCCAGAAAGACACTACAAGCAAGAGACACAAGACACAGCTGAAAAACACCTGCCTTCTGATAAAGCAGAAGCGACGTGTGTCGATGGCTCTGTTCAGACAAACTATGAAGATGTCTGCAAATTAAACTTTCCTCTGTTGACGAGGTTCGAGGTTAGTCGCTTTTGGTTGTACGCTGTCAACTTGCTAAAGATAAAACGCTGCAGTGCAGCATTCAAACAGTGGGGAGTGAGTGTGGCCTGAATGCATCTTTCACATCCCATATGTATTTGTCATATCGGATGAGGAGTTTTCATCTTTCTTCCTCAGACAGGAGCGTGAGTCAGTGAGGAGAGATCAGGGAGAGAGGAAGTGCTAAAATGATTACTTTCACCAGTTCCTCTCTTCTTTATCTCAGGAGAATTCAGGCTCTGAAGCCCCTGACAGTCGGTGTGAAAGGACCAAAGAGGATCCATGAAATACTTACACTTGGAACCTCTGCAACACGGGAGGATGCTGTAGAAGCCCTGAACAAAAAAAGAAAAGGAAAACATCACTGTCAGACACTCACTTCTGTGTTATAAGTAAGACTTTTAAGAGACAAAACAAAGTCTGTGCGTGGAAAAACATGCCAGCGATGAGTCTGGATGTATTCACAGCTCCACTGATGCACGAAGATGTAATTTTGCATTAATTTCAGGAGCGTTAAGCATGCCAAGATGAATCCAGCACCATCTCTCTCCTCCTGTCTTGCCTATCAGACTGCTTTGAATTCGATGTGAGCGTGTTTCCTGGCATGGGACGTTTCCACCAAGCATTTGCCAGTAGTTATGCCACATGCTTCTTCTTAAAAGGCTTTGAGGATCTTAGAGCCTCATGAATATTGTAAATGGCCTTTGAAGTCTCTTTCTTTCCATTTTGAAAACCAGAGGAATAATGTTACTCCTTTTTCCTGTGATCACTTTCATTAAAAACATGTAATTGAGGATAACTGAGTGATGCTCTACGTGACAAATGTGGAGACTGAAAGCTTCTGCTTAGATTGACTGTGGTTGTATTTTTGTACCAGATGCAGCCTGCGGTTATTTAAAGCGTCGCTTCAGCGGTTGCTCAGTGACCATCTGATGCTGTCAGCTGCTGATAGAAGTTTGACAAGTTTGCAGACATTGTAAGAAACTTTAAGCCATTAGTTGAGGTAATGTCTTGTGTCTACAAGCAACTTTGCACCAGGCTTTAAATTCAGAAACAGACATACAAACACTTAAGAAGCAATTTATGGTTTGTACCGTTTCTGGTCCATATAGCTGTTTTTGCTCAATGCCGTTCCCTCAGGCTTTGAAGAACCTGCTGATGCTGGGCAGGCATTTGTCTTCGTGCTCATTATCTTACTTAGATGCTAACGTTTGAGCAACTGTGGCTCAAGCTATAGAGGTAATGTCCCCTAATCACAGAGATGGCAGTTTGAGAACAGCATATACTCAACCCAAAGTTACTCTCAATGGCCGGTGAGCTTCTATTATTCAGGTAGGAAAACTTAGCTATGCAATTATCTAATAAAAGTTTGGACATCTATGGTTTGGATGGTGCGGTGGACAGGTGGTTACAGTTGTCACCTAAATACCGGAGGGTTCCTGGTTTAAACCTGCCTACAGGCTTTTATGTTTGAAGTTGGTGTTTTGTTCTTTCTGGGTACTCCAGCTCCCTCCTACAGTCCAAAGACATCCATGTAGGTTAACTGGTCATTCTAAATTGGCCATAGCTTCTACCCTGGGTACCCCACCTTCTACCCAGTGGAGGTTTCAGGTTCCCCACGATTCTGAATTGGATAAGCGGCTAAGAAAATCGATGGATTGCCCGAAGTGTGGATCATTTGGGTCCTAATGTATATTTTAACAGTTCAGTGTATATTGGAACAGTTGGATTTTAGCAGTAATGAACACATATGCTGACTCCTCAAACTGCATGAAAATAAAATAATAAAATAATAAGGTAGCCTCTAAAATACGTCATTAAACTCTCAAACAATACAACCATGCATGCTGTAAAGTCTGCTAATTATAATTTCAAGGCTGTACTTCCAGTAGATTTATTGGAATAATTTCTGGACCAAAGTGACATTCCCACCTCTGTACCACTCCACTGTATGTAATGAAACATGAATATAAATATATAAAAAATTATTTAAAAGTAGTAGTAGTCTTTTGAGCACGGTGCATTTAAACCGCTTAACTAGTATTTAATAAGCAAATGCCACCTCTTTCATTCAGTGCTCGGCATTTGTCTGAATCACATTTTTTCTTATTAAATCTGTTTAAAATCGTCTCCTGCTTAATCAACTATCTGCCATCTAATGGCCTCACCTCTGTACATTTGCCTCAAAGAGGCCATTCAGTGCACTCCACATCCATCAGTCACTCCGCAGGTTGGGTTAGGTGTTGGGGGTGCGAAACCATTCAAAAGGTAGAGACTGGGTGAATGGGATTTGAGGTTTGATTGGATAGACTGTCAGCTTCCTGCTCTCTCACTACTGATAATTAAGTCAATTAACTCCAAACTCACAGCACTACCGTAATATGGGACTCGCTCCAGTCTTAATTCATCTACCCTTCTCTGTTGTGCAAAAGGAGATTTTTTTTAAGAGCAGCAGAGGAGATTTAGAGTGGATTATGTGTGGGTGGAGGCAAAGGATGGAAGTAAAAAAGCGGTTTGGGAGGATGGGGGGGGGCGTGACGCAAAGGGAACCTGAGAGAGGATTGACTGCAGTCAGTGTGTCTGTTCCTGTATGTGTGTGCAGATGTTTAAGGTAGCTGTCACTCTGCATGCTCGCACCTCCACCTCAAGCAGGGAAAATATTTTTGAGAAAATACCTATGGATATTAACGCACCTCTTTCTGTATATGTTTTACTTCAGTTCATTTTGTTTCAGCTGTGCATTGCAGCAGAAGCAAAATCAAGCAATTAAATATATTCACAAGAGGCACACCAGCTAGCAAGTATTATATAGCAAACAGCAAATATTTGAGATTTTATAAAATGTGTTTTTTGGATTTCTCAGCTTTAGCGTTAATTAGAAACTTTTGTGTTTTTGTGTGTTAGAAGAAGAAGCTCCAGCAGGTGATTAGCTTAGCCTAGCACAAAGACAGCTAACTTGATTCAGTACAGGAAATAAAATCTACTAATAAGAATTTTTAAAGCTCTTTCATTAACAAATTATATATTATGAAAATGCTGGGGCTGGCTAACAAATGGTACTTGTTGTGACGTTGACATTTTCCAGTTGCCCTTTTTCCAAATTTAAACAAAAATAAAATAAAATCTTTTTATGAATCCATAACTCAAGGACAACCCAGAGAACCCTCTCAATTAAGAAGCTTAAACCACAGAGATTGTAAATTAATTGATTGTGACTGTATATCAACAATTATATCTAAATCTAGTCAAATAATTCTTAGTATTAATAATTAATCTCTCTATTCTCTGTGTGTAGCTGTAACACCGCTAACCACTGGGACTCACTTCTGTCCTTACAGCCTCACGAGAGCTTATCCTGCATGACAATGTGTTTACACTTTGTGAAATCTGGGTTAAGAGAGCCTCATTACACACTCTCACTCACAAACAAAGACCACCACCAACTGGGAATTCCAAGAACCAACAACCTGAAAGTTTCTTCCTTCCTCTTCAAGTGGATGTGTCCGATTCTTGTGGTGCACATCTTTATGCTCGTCTCCCAGGACTGTGGCATGATGGGAGCAGTGCAGGCTCCATGGAGGTGTAAAAAGATCATGATGGGCTGCTGATGTTTACAGAAGGATTGCTGTAAGACTAATTCTAGATGACCTGTTGGCTTTATGCTCAAAAGCAAATTAATGTGAGGAGTCCAGTTAAATTATCTTTGTTTTCTGTTGACCTGGTTTCTGTTTGAAAGCAATTCTTCTTCTGGTGGTTAAAATATTTACATCCTTTCACATACCATGCCGCACTCAAATAAATCTTTCATTTAGAGAGTACTTAACCTAAGCATAAGTACTTGTTATGCAGCTAAATGTCATTTGTGATATTATGATGCAAATATAATGACATACTATGGTAAATGGCCTGTATTTGTATAGCGCTTTACTCAGTCCCTAAGGACCCCAAAGCGCTTTACACTACATTCAGTCATTCACCCATTCACGCACTGGTGATGGCAAGCTACATTGTAGCCACAGCTCCCCTGGGGCGCACTGACAGAGGCGAGGCTGCCGGACGCCTCTGACCACCACCAGTAGGCAAACATGGGGTTAGGATCTTGCCCAAGGATATTTAGCATGCAGCCTGGAGCAGCCTGGGATCAAACCACCAACCTTCTGGTTAGTGACTGACCTGCTCTGCCACCTGAGCTACAGCCACCCCCATACTACATGTTTAATGCTGATAACCTGGGAGGTTGGAACCTTTAGACACAGCAAGTTTGTACATATACAGTCATGTAAAAAAGAAAGTACACTTCTCAAGTCTAAGGTTTTACATATCAGGATATAATAAAAAATAATTGTGTTTTTTCTGGCAAAAAAATCTAAATACAACAACGTGTTACACCATGTCATTTATTTAACAAAAACTAAGCCAAAATGTGAAGCAGTGTGTGAAAAACAAGAAACACTCCATGATTCATTAGTTTGTGGAATGACCTTTAACTGCTTTAGTGTGTAGTAATTCTTTTCTGTATGAATTTATCAGTCTGTGGAGGAATTTTATATTTACACCATTGGTTCAGTTCATTGAGGCATACTAGTTCAGACGATTTCTAATCATGCTGTCATGAACATTAACATTTAACATGCTAACTGAGGCCTGGAGAGGCTCCAGGCATTGCATGGTCTGAACTTGGGAACACCTGAACCACCAGACCAGCAAAATGCCAAAACCTCTGTTTGTAAAGAGGCGCTCAAAGTGGATGACAATCTGTTAATCACACACACCTCTTATTTCTATGGAAGCAGTAAATTTGATTTTTTACACACAATACTTCTGCATTTTCACTTAGTTTTTGGTAAATAAATAATAAATGAATGTATTGTATTTACCTAGTTTTAAGACTTGCTAAGGACTTTTTTTAATGTGCTGATAAGTAGGGTGTGCTTTATATATCACATGAACATGTATATGGAAACAATGTGTCAACCATAGCTGTAACAATATATAATACTACAGTTTCTCCCTTTTGAAATGCTGTGAAAAGATGTACATAGTGATTATAGTGTGAAATACTCAGTTGGAGTATAAAGGCCACCGCTGGCACTGCATTTAGAAGAGACTCAAAAGGAAAAAAAAGAAAAAGGTAAAACAGTGAGTGGGGATTCTTGTGACTTCAGTGTGATGTGTTATTTTCAAATGTGGGAACACAGTTCACATATATAGTGAGATCTATCAGATTCACACGCCTGAATCACAGCCGCCTCCGTGTCAGAGTTCCTCTCCCCTCCTGCAGACAGCAATCTGTCTCAGCCTCCATGCTCACTGAGGTAGGCACAAGTACAAGTGAACACTTAGACAAGGATAATAACTGTATAAGCAGCATAATGACTCACAAGCTGTAACCATGTGATTCACTGAATACTTGAGATAAATAATGTCGAATTTTTTAAATAGCAGTTTAGGCAAAAATAACCAAAATCAGTCCGTTCAGGCATTTTAAATGTATTTGATATTCATTTTTGCTTCCACAATCACGCAATTAGTTTAAAAATATAAAAGCAGTGGAAGCAAATCCAAAGTTACTGTCAGTCATTTTTTTAAATTATGGATTTTCTTGTTTTTTCCTTTGTTTTACATCAGTGGACTGAATATTGTTGGATTTTATTAACTAAAAAAATAGACACTAGGAAACTGTTTTTTGTTGTTGTTTTTTTTTGATGTTTTAAATGATTAATTGAGAAAATAGTTGAAGGATTACCTGAAAAAAATATTTCTGAAATCAAGGTTTGGCTTTGTAAAATTATGTTCGATGGTGCCTGGAGTTTGATTTAAACTTTGCTTGATATTTATTATAATTATTATCTATCAATGTCTTCCTCTTTGTCAGTCCTTAAGCTCATTTGGTTAATCATAAAAATTTATCAGGAGGGAAAGATGAAACCAAATACATTCTGTATTATAATTTTTTACAAGTGGCAGTTGTAAACATAAATAAATAAATAAGTGAATAAGTTCTCAGACATTTCATGGAGCAAATATCCAGTTAATCAGCCATATCTCTGACAGAATTAAAACCCACTCCCCTAAAATTGTGTCTTTTCAGATCGACTAATCTGAAATCAGTAAAGATTTGTCTACAAAAAGCCTTTAGGATAACATGCAAGCCTTTTTTTTCCCAGTTTTGCTAGGAAGGGATTTGTTTCTCAGCCTGTACAAAGGAAAACCGAGGAATTATTTACAACATATGCTTTCAGATCTGACCAGTGTTTACATCCCACTACTGCTCGCTGCTTGACTTTCTGTGTGTAACCTCTGCAATCTAACCTGCCTGGCTTTCTGAGCAGTGTTCAACTGTGTCTCCCTGCAGGCATTGCTGCAGGAATAGGATGACTGGGAAGACCCAGACAAGCAACGTGACCAACAAGAATGATCCTCGCTCCCTCAACTCTCGCGTTTTCATCGGCAACCTCAACACAGCCGTAGTAACCAAGGCTGACATTGAGGCCATCTTTGCCAAATACGGCAAGATTGTGGGCTGTTCTGTCCACAAAGGCTATGCCTTTGTTCAGTACGCCAGCGAGAGGAATGCCCGGGCAGCCGTGGCTGGAGAGAACGCCAGGATCGTTGCTGGACAATCACTTGGTAAGCAACTACTTTGATCCATGAACAGGTGAAACTTGCTATTATACTCCACATATACTACAGTGAACCTATGATCTACTGAAGTAGTAAATTCAGTAGTAGTTGCAAGTAGTTGCAGTATGAATAGAGAGAAAGAGAATAGAGAGGAAAAAGACTTTCCTAAACTTGTGTAAATGTACAATTCTCCTTCTTAGATCATAACCGAGTTCCTTCTAATGAGTGCTCTTAATCAAACCCTTTTAATGCTGGCCGAGAGAAACTACTAGTTGTAGGTTGTGGGCCTCGTCAAGTTAAGACATTGTAGAACCTTCCGCACCACTTCTTAAACAATTTAAGTGACTATATGTATACTTTTTTACCCTGTGTGGATTAGAGAAAATCCAAAATGGCTTCAAACCTGTTCCCCCAATTCTGGTTTTCTGAAGTCAACTGTACATGCTGTTTCAGTTTGCATGGCCACTTTTTAATCGTCAGATTGATCTAAAAATTCAGAGCAGGAAATTATCGTGATTATTTTCTCCAACACTGCACTGTGCAATTTTCAGGTACTTGTATAAGTGTTTGGATTTGCAGTAAATCTACTACATTCTCTCAATACACTTTACTACATTTACTTTTGAGCTAAAGCTGCTATTGTTGACAGATCTGATTATGACAGAATAAACTTCTGGGCACTGGCAACCAAAAAGCCCACATCCCTGCTATACAACAGCAAAACCAGACTGAAAGCCTGCTGGTGGTTTATTTTTGTCTTTGTGCTTTTTTTATTGTGTTTCTTTGAAGTTGTTGGCATTTTCATTTGTATTGTGAATTTTTTTGTTGTTCTGTGCCTCTTAGTAGTCAATATGTGGCTGTTTGAGAGGTTTTGGTGTCTCTTTGTTGTTTGATTGACTGCCCAACAAGAGATGTTAACAGTCATGTCTTACCAGGGCTCTTGCCAAATGAAATCTCTAAGGCCATGTGACCTGGCTCTGTGCCCGGCAGTCCTATTCAGTAATCCATCCTGAAACTACTCTTATAATGTTATATATACACAATATAGTTATTGGAAAAATCCTCCAACTTGACCTGCTGTAGGGCTCATTTACTGCTCAATAATGCATCAATTACAATAAAATGCTAAAGAGGTCACTTGCACATGACATATACAGTACAGCGATTTGAGTCTTTCCATTATATCTTTGAATGACTTTTTCTTGTTATCAAAGATTTCATAGTAGTATATTTATACTTTTACTAAAGTAAATGATCTCAATGATGTCAATAAATATGCATGAACTTAGATAACCTTGGTGGAAAAGCAAGGGAAACAATAATAGAAGTTCATGCAAACGAGGTAAGCAACAGCAGGTCATCGCTGAAAAGGCTGGCTGTTCACAGAGTGCTATATTGAAATTAACTGAAAGGAAAAAGTATGATGGGAAAAGGTGGACAAGCAACAGTGGTTTGTCAAGAAAACTTCACAAGGACTGAGGCTGTTACAGTGCAAGAGCCACCACACACAGATGTATTCGGAAAAGGGGCTATTATAATATTAAGCCATTCCTGAACCTGAATGTATCTTGTCTGGGCTAAGGAGAAAAAGAACTGAAGTGTTGCTCAGTAGTCCAAAGTCATCTTTTCTGATGAAGGTACATTCTTTCATTTCATTTGGAAATCAAGGTCCCAGAGTCTGGAGGAGTAGTGGAGAGCACAGAATCCAGACCAGTGTAAAGTTTCTAAAGTCTGGGTTGCTTTGGGGTGCCATGTAATCTCCTAGTATGACTCGTCCACTGTGTTTGATCAAGTCCAGAGTCAACGTAGTCGTCTACCAGAAGATGTTGATTGCTTTTTCCACCAGGACTTAGTACTTGCCCACAATGCTACAACTACTACCAAATTGTTTGCTAAACATGTCATTACTGTATTCAGCTCCCTAGGCCTGAGCAAGACTGTGTTGCTATCAAAACCACCTGGGCTTCAGTATGAGCTCAGCAATGTCACAAGCTGATTGTCTCAATGCCATCCTGCATTGACTCCCAACCAAGTCAATATAAAAATGAATATATTTTACAGAATATTAGGAAATGTTGTTATGATTATTTTCATAATTTGAGAAGCTTGAGTTCTGATTTTCATGATCTATAAGCAATAATACAGGAAAGGCCTGATATTTATCTTTATATGCAATAAATCCAGAATATATTAAAGTTTCCATCTATCAATCCATCCTTTCCTGCTTACCCATCCAGATATTTACATTTTCTGAGATGAACTAGTAGACTTGAGCGATTTTTTCCTTTTTAAATAAAATAATTAGCAATAGTAAATGTTCATTTAGAAACCTAAACAACATTTGTTTTAATTTAAGATTTAAAATATGATTGATTTAGTCTAGAATTATGTTTCAACCTCATGGAGCCTGAACAGCTTACAAATGATCAACTCTTATTTTTAATCAATATTGCCTGAAGACCTTGAGCTGTCATTTGGTTCTTACCATTCATGGTCAAAAGTTCTGCGCTGTATCTGGTTGTCAGCCTTATATTTGATCTGTAAAAAGTATGAAATAATTTAATAAACTGAAGTATGGGCTCGGCAAAGTTTCTGAGATACAGAATACATTTTTACTTAATCAGCTGAGTTAAAAAGGGAGATGCTGCGGGAAGGACACAAGGCGAGCTCGTACATACAGATAAAATGATGAGTGAAGAGAAGGTGGGTGGGAAGAAGGACTGATAGTAACAGAGAGGAAACGTTCAGGCCTCAGTCCTCATAGGCATTCAGTGGAGCCCTCTAAGTCTTCCTTATATTACTTATTGATTGGCTCACAGCCTCCTCCATGGAGAATAAAAGTCCTCCCCAAGCCCTGCTCTCTCATTAAATATGAATAAGAGTGCTGCAGGGTCACATCTGTAATTCCACCTTATATTTGCCCAGTTTCATGCATTTCTGGATATGAAATTACATGTGGCAGTGGTAAAACTGCAAGGTTAACAGTTATTACACATAATTACGTGACCAATCTGCTATTATTGTAACTATATGACTGATCTCTTTAGTGAAACTGTCACTCAAGTTATCAGCCTGAGCCAGTGATGAAAATTTATCCTTTTTTAAAAAACCCCAAAACAAAACACTTGTCTTTTTGATGATTATTCATATAATAAAATTATTGTACTCACCAAGATATCAATACAAGTCTAATGGTGAGGAATCCTCCAGATCTGAGACCTCTCTGGAAATGATTAACTGGAAATACCCAGTCTATCTATTCATTATAATTTAAAGACCAAGTTTCTGGTTTTGCCCTTTAGTTTGTACCAAATTTTGCATTTGTACATCAACAAGACTCTTTCATTTACAGTCCCGTGAAAAAGAAAGTTTTCACAGACCTCTATGCAGCCCCCATGATTGAATAGCTTGTAGAACTACCTTTAGCAGCAATAACTTGAAATAACCATTTCTGTGTGGCTTTATCAGTCTCTTACATCATTGTGGAGGAATTTTGGCCCACTCGTCTTTACAGCATTGCTTCAGTTCATGGACGTTTGTGGCCATTCGTTTATTCACAGCTTTCTTAAGGTCCCTCCACTGCATTTCAATCAGGTTGAGGTCTGGACTTTTCTTTTTCAGCTATTCTGTTGTACATTTGCTGCTGTGCTTGGGATCATTTTCCTGTTACATGACCTAGTTCTGGCAAAGCTTTAGCTGGTAGATGGGTGGCCTCACATTTGACTCTTGTATACTTTGATATACAGGTCGATTCAATGTCTGCAAGGCACCTAGGTCCTGTAGCTACAAAAGAAGCCAAGATCATCACCCCTCCACCACCGTGTGTGACAGTTGGTATGAGTTGCTTGTTCTGATGTGTTTGTTTTTTGCCAAATGTGGCTCTGAGCATTATGGCCAAACATCTCCACTTTTGGTCTCATCTGTACAAAGGACATTGTATTACAAGTCTTTTGTCTTTATCAGATGCAGCTCTGGAAACCTAAGCCTTGCTGCCTTGTTCCTTTTAGAGAAAAGAGACTTTCTCCTAGTAAAACTTCCAAATGAGCCATACTTGTCCAGTCATTTTCTAATTGTCCTGTCAGGAACTTTAACATGCTAACTGTAGACTGCAGAGTCAAAGCAGTCCAGCAACTAACTAAAAGAATAACTGAGCTCACCACAGTTAGGTAAAAATATAAAAACTGAAATTTGGTAACCGACAGCTCCTCAGATAGCATAATCCTTGCTATAAGGCTTTACTATTCAAAGTGAATAGCTGTCTCGGGGAGAGCCAATATTAGAGACATTTCAGGGATGCTTATTTAGGTAAACTGGCAAAACCAATAAGCACTGCGATTCTTTTATATCATAGTTAAAATATAAATGCTACAAAACCCAAAGTTGTTGGCATGTGATCAGTTCAAGTTGCTGTTCAGACTCAAAAATGATCAAGAGTATAGTATAATTTGATAGGTGGGCAACAGAGACTAGCATCAATTCACTATCAGACAACATATGAAAAAGTATCACAATGCCTGCTGTGTGTTTGTAGGACATTTTTCAGCTGCACCTTTAAGCTCACTAATGAAAACCCCATGTCAAATCCCTGCTTATATGTCTTGCTAGCTGTCAGCTTATCAGGCAAACCAGCTGTGTCTTTAGGAAACAAATATAAAATAAAGAAAGACCAGCCAGGGTTTGCTCCTTTTGATTTTCTCTCTATTTGTGTTTGAAAAAACTAAAAACACAAAACAAAACTACATAAAGACCATAGGTCTATTTTAGAAATAGCAATATTCTAGCTTTGAACAGTCTCTATCTTTATGGCTAAGCTAGGCTATCTGTCAGCTAGCTTCAGCTCACAAGGCCAATCAACTGTTTAAAACAGTTTTCCAGCAAAAATTGTGTTTAAAAGATAGATGTGGTCTTTATGTTAGCTTCCTTTTAGCTAGAAGTTGTCATATAGTTGTACAAGGCAGTAAAGTTATTAGTTAATGCTAATGAGCTTAGCTACCGAGGTATATCTATAGACATACATAACTGCTAGTTAGTGCTAAGAGACTAATGAAACACTAAAATCTCACTCACCTAAACTGAAGCACAAACACATAGGATGCACCACAGAGCAAGCCATATTATGTGTCAGATTATTCCCTAAAAGACACCAACAGTGCAGACAAAGTAGGAAGATTTAGTTTAGTGACTCTAATTAGCAGAGGTGAGGCTGCTAATTAGATGATCCACCACAGCTGCCAGGTGTTAAGGCATCTGCCTGTCAAACCAGCCAAGCTTCTAGCTTCAGTGTCCAGGTGGATAAGTTATAAAAAAATAAATAAATCACCCTCCTGAGAGTTGTTATGATGTGTTAAACTATCCATAAAGGACCAAACTGTTTGTACCAAGCTGTAAATGTGCTTTTAAAGCTGCAAAGTTGGGCATTTTAACATGAGAGTTTTTGTCACTTATGCACTGACTTCAGTATTTTAGCTCTGTTTCCAAATTAAGTGACTGCTGGCTCTAGCTTAACTAGCTATCCCTCCTGTGTTCCTGTCTTCCAGCCTCTGCTGGCTCTAGCTTTGTGTTAAATGTACCATGACAAAAATGGCATCAATCACCTCGTCTAAGTAGCAATCGAAGTTTTTACTCAGGTGTAAGTAAACATTTTAGCTCTAAATGTAGGCCAGAAATTGGGGGTATAATAAGATCACCAATAAAAGCTGCTAATCACTGCATTCATAAGACCCAGTTAGTGCCAAGAAAAACAGTCGTAGTCATAAACACCACTCTGTTTCACTTTGCCACAACACAGACATATTCACAATGATGTCAGCACAAAGCCACATGTCCCCTTTGCTCTGCTAAAAGAAGCTCGCCTCATTGTTATGCATGCTGACACAGTTGTATTCTCTGAGAAACACACAGAAAGAGTGTCTAGCTGAGAGAAGATCTCGGGTCAACACGTCATCTGAGCTTCATACAGCAGCCAAAGTGAAATACGACTTTGCTTAGTGTGCCATACTGTGGCTCCGCTGGCAGCTCTTGATTGTCTGACTGTGCACACACACACACACACACACACTGACATTAAATCCAGTATATTAACAATGCACAGTAGTAAGTGTCTGAGGTGTTCTGTAGTTGCCTAAAGTAATGTCTCTTCCTGCTTTGGAAGTAATCTTTTCTGCCTTTATTCTTCCAAGAAATTTAACCCTAAACACCTTATCTTTTAAACATGAACTTAATATTTGATTATGCTCCGGAGGCATCTGCAGCCTGCCTAAGATATTAATGCTTGATATTTTCCTTAACATTTTTCTTTTTTTTTAAAATTAAATTATATTCAGTGAAGCATGACAGGAAATGCAGCTGTGTGAAGGTATGATATGTGACAGGAATGTCACGAGGTCAGAATAAAACCTGTATATCCTGCAGCGAGCAGCTCAGCCTGCTGAGGTACCACAGGACCCCTTGTATGAGTAGATTTAATAGCCATGAGATACTGACGCGCTTGCTTTACCCGCTTTAATTTTTTCAGACACGACCGGATTGCAGATACAATGACTTCAAGTGTTAAATGTGACTAAAAGTGACATGTGGACCCTGATGTGGTCTTCCTCTCGCAACAGCTTCTTGGGCCCTGATGAAGATGTCTGCTGGTCATAGGGGAGGGTTTCATTTCTTTTTTTACTCACTCAGCTTTTATTCTTCTAATTTCTGCCTCCGTGGATAAAATCTGGACACAGATATACTGATATTTTCCATGTTCATTTTTCATAATCAGTGTTTGTGTGATCACATCTTGCTTAGGTTTATGGTGTTTGAGAGCAGTCATGGGTGACTGCAGTCTTGTAGTGTTTGAGTGCCTCCCTGTGGTTGAAATAGGTACTACAGTAAAACATGAAATTTCTTTGAGATTGCTTTAGTTTAAAATCAATTTATATAGTACGTTTTGAAGGGCTTCGTGGAAACAAAAAGACGACAAAGGAGAACAAACGTCGTTATAGAATAATGGCATAAAATCAATAGGACTGATTAGATGCCTGTTTCTTTTTCTTTTGCTAATTTGATATTTATATTGATTCATTTTCTTCTGCTTATCCAGTTCAGGGTTGCACGAGTGCGGTATCCTATTCCAGCTGTCATAGGGTGAGAGAGAGGGGTACACAGTGGACAGGTGGGCAGTCTATCGCAGGGCTAACACAGAGAGACAGACAATCATTCACGCTCACATTCACTTAGAGTCACCAATTAGCCCAACATGGATGGCTCTGGGCTGTAGGAAGATGCTGGAGTACCCGGACATAAACCACGCAGACTCAGGGAGAACCTGCAAACTTCACACTGAAAGAACCCAGCTTGACCCGGGACCTTCTTGCTGTGAGGCCACATTGACATTCATATATTAATGCTTAAATTTTTATCTAAAGGTTCCTCTGTTTCCTTTCCAATACCAGCAGTTTGTTGGCCTCTGCTGACGCATTCATCAATTTCCCATCTGCATGAACACTAGATGGTGCTGAGAGAATAGCACTGAGACCAAAACTGGGATATCTCATGCTGTCCCTCAGCATGTATCATTCATTTGTAGTCAGCGAGGGAAAGACTGCATGCATCCTGCGCAGAATATCCAATCACAATCATTAAATTCCACAAAATTTTTTTGTTTGTTAGAAAGTTATTCTCCTCAGATGACCTTTTTGAAAATATGCCAGAACAAAATTATATATATTATGTGTTGTTGTCGTGCAGTATTTTCACCACTTAAGACAAACAGCGGTATTTTTACTCTTTCTTAAGAGATGTCAAATTGAGACAATAGCCAATGACACTGGAGTTTGATTTCAGCGACTTGAAGCCACAAATCGTCTCACTCAGCCTGTTTTCTTCACCAGCTTTTAGTTTCTTGTCTTTTCTTAGCGAGAACAAAGAAACAATTAAGACTTCAGGCTGTGTGCGAGGCAGCTGCAAACCCCATGTCAGTGTAATTAGATATCACAATTACAAGGCTTCATCTTCATCCAAGCCTAAGAGCTGCAACAGCTGGGGAGTCGGCTCCTTTAGACACACTGCTGATTTTTTTATTTTATTTTTTTTAAATCTGTCTCTTAAGTCCACAGGCTATCCACTTTAAAATGAATTAAAAACCCTGATTGATGAATGAAAGACAGTGACAATGGGAAGCTGATTTGCTTTTATGAAAGGATGCTGTTTGAATAGTGAGGTTAAACAGAAATTTTCTGTGGCTATTAAGGACAGAAAAATCAGGACATTTTTTTGAAGATGTAGCCCGAATATCAATTGAATCGTTCATTTGTGACCCCCGTGATTAGATTTTGTTTTGGTTATTCTGCTAAAAAGATTTGTTACATTTTTGTTTAACATTTTGTGATTAATAGAAAGAATGACCTTTTTTATCCTTGCACATATTCATTATACCTATAAAGGATCATGGAACTGAGGAAAACATCTTAACAGTTCTGACAGTTGAACTTATGTAGTAATAAAAAAAAAAGTAAGATTAACGTGAACACAACAGACCGTGTGTATGTCATTAAACATATGTCTGTTATTATCTGTTACTGGGCAGGTGTTGACACAATGCAGAAATCTATATTTGGAGTGTACTGTGCACACACGTGTGCATCTTTGTTGTTCGAAATCGTACCACTCACTATTTTTATATCATCGTTGGGTTGAATGAGTTAGAGAGGGCCGCTCACAACTGCAGACTCACACAGGAGAGCGCACAATTCAGCATCTTTCAGCTTTTAGTCTTGCTTTTACTGCCTACAGCTTTATGTTTGATACAGTCCCATTTCTCTTTTGGGGACCCAGTCTGGGGTAATGTGGGCAAAGGTCAGTTTTTCTGTGCTGTTTCTCTCTGCTGGGTACTGTTTAGAAATGAAAAATTTAAAAAAAAGTGAAAACATCATTTGACGAAAGTTCAAGGCTATCTGGACAAACGCCAGCTCCCTTTAGCGCTCTGCATGAGCTGTTCACCTGCAAGCTAAACCTGCTCAAATCTCCTAGGTCACAGACCAGGTCGGCTAAAATCAAGAACCCAGAAACGTATCAAAAATGTTTCCCCTTGCCAGCAATTTTACATAACACTACATGTATGTTTATTTACATCTGGTTATGATTACGTAAACTGGAACAGTGCTGCTCAGTGCTGCTGTTTTCACTTTATAATCAGATCTGTTTAGTTTTAAAGAGTATTTAATGTTCATTTTTATTTTGTAAAATGAAGATTTTTAGGGCTAAGCCTGTTTGATACACCCAGCATCGCAATCAGTCTCATGGACACCCATTAGTCTATGTAACCCCACCCTTTCTGCCTAGTGGGTCCTGGCGGAGCAGATGGCGGCCCCTCCCTCAGCCTGACTCTTACCACTGTCGTCAAGTGCTTGTTCATAGGGGGTCGTCTGATTGTCTGGGCTTTCTCTGTATTATTGTGGGGTCTTTACCTCACAATATAAAGCACCTTGAGGCAACTGTTGTTGCAAATAAAATGGAATTTAATCTCCTTGCCATCAAACTGAGAACAACGGGAACCCTGTAAGTCAGGAAGAATCTTTGTAACCTTTAAATTATTTGATTACCATTCACTGTAGAGATTTATATATATATTTATATTTATATATATTTCACCTTTAAAGACAATGGAAATAATGACATGGTGGATCCAATGGGGATGTAAACTGATGTTATCCTAATTTATTAATTTATTTTGATGTGTAGAAAAACAAATCATCCATCCATCCATTCAATCATCATTAACTGTCAGATTACCAAAGAAGATATTTTAAGGACATATCTGTGGAGTCTTTGAAAAAAGTGCATTAAACATGCCATATTTGTGACATGACAGTTACATTTTTCTGCATCTATGATGGCTATTTTTGATTCAGTAGTCTTAGATTAAAGTGGATTCTACTGAAGCAGCTTTGCATGATCAACAGTTCAAAATAAATGATTTTTAACATACAATGGGGCTTGGAGCAGACCCTCAGTTCACCCTCTCTGTCTTTCGGGCACCCTCCCTTTAAGCCAACCCTTTTCTTATTGGCTGCCTCATGAAAAGAGAAGGTTTGAACTGCAAGTGAGTGTGGCTATGTAGAAAGTAGAAAAAAGTGGAGCCTCAGCCCTTTTTTGTCTCACTGGGATAACTCACATCTACAGTGACCTAATTTTTGGAAACTTTGACCATGTTTAACAAGAACATCCAACACTGGAACTGTTTATATGTGACAGAAAATTAGAATATAGGACTTAATTTTTTATTAATAAAAAGAACACATTTTGGTCAGTAAGTAAGTGAAATGTGATGTGTGGCATCTTTTGAAAAGATTCATACATTACAGAAGAAATGAAAAATGACAAAAATCCGGTTAATTTGATTTTTTTAAAAAAACAACTTTGTGAAGGAATGGAGAGACTTTGAATGTAGCCATGGGCAAAATATATAAAACATTGGAAGACTTATCTGGAGTCATACAGCTTCTTCAAGAATCATTTTTTTTCTTTTCTTTTCTTTTTGGTTTTTTTTTTTTGCTTCAGGGGCTCCACAAAAAATACTAGATTTTACACCAACTTCTTTTAGGCAAAACTTTTTATTTATATATATATATATATATATATATATATATATATATATATATATATATATATATATATATATATATTTTTTTTTTTTTTTTTTTTTT
>VUQG01009369.1:8401-21454 GCA_015106755.1 Etia nguti | reverse complement strand
GGGGAGAGTAGCCAGTATTTTTTCTGCCATCCTTAGATAATCATTATAATTAACGCATTTTAATTCTCAGCAAATGAATCGTGCAAAGACGTGAAAGCAGGATTTTTCCCCCTTCTGTGCTCTTGGAGCAGAGTGGAGCGTTTGAGTCTATGGCTCCCCCTGGAATAGGTGGATTAATGGTACGGTCCGGAGCGGCTCTGCTCAGCTCTGCTCAGAGTCTGGAGCTGGAGGTGTTCCGGTAGTCTGTCTGGCTTTTTGGAGAAAGAGGAGGCAAAGTAGGCTCGGGCACAGCATCACCCGTTTTGTTTCCACGCTCGTCATGACCATGTACAAAGGCAGGCGTCGCAATCAGAGATGTGAGTATAAGGAGTTACTGGCGCTTTAAACATCTGGATGCAGAACGTATACGAAGACGGTGTTTTTTGTTTTTGTTTTAGTCGTGTAAATGATTAAAGTTGTTCAACTGGAAGTGATAGACTTCTAAGTAACTGGAAATGTGTTCATTTGAGGCACTTTTCGGATTAAAGTTTGTAACCACTGCTTCTCCATCCTCAGCATTTTAATGAGTGGATGCACCTTTTCGAGTAACTCACTTGATCTCAGATCGTGGGCTGTCGCACTGTAACTAAATCGCGCAGGATCAACGCCTCAGAGTCATTTAAGCACTTCATACAGCAAAACATCCTCTTCCTGTTTCTTTGTTTTTCAGAGGGCTTGGAGATTTCTGAGAGTGCGGGGTTTGATTTAATTTTATTGTCGCTGGAGACAAATTGAGAGTGCAGTTGTACGAGTAAGACGTCTTCTCTGGAGCTGCTAGGTGGCTGGCGGCTCCAGGTGTGTGCGCACCTGTGCGCGTACGAGGCTGAGTGCTGCGGGTACATTTTTGCAAATCTGTGGGTGCATGAATAATTTATAATATTAATGAACCTCATGTACTAAGCTCTACATGTACTAACTGATAATCGTCATCAATTATTTATAAATGGCTGCAGTTTGCGTTTCAAACTCTCCTATTAATATTTATTGAAATTAATTAAACGTGCCCCGCAACTGAGAGTTAGGGCTTTCTCAGGGCTTTCTCAGCAGGCATGCTCATTCACACACGCACAGTCCCGAGTTTGTAACGTCACGTAAGGCTCTGGTGCATTCAGGACTCTGAAATTGAAGCAGCTAAATGGCACCGCATCATTAACTTTAGTATTATTATTGTGATATTTTCTATTTTAAAGAAATCTAAGTCATTACTATTACATAAAATCAACCCATGCAGTAAATGTGAATGTGAGTTTTTTTTAATTCATTTTGCCTTACATGTGTTTAAGCCAGTGGTTTTCAACCTTTTATTAGCTTGCAAAGGAGGGAAATGTCACAAAAATCTTTCTCCTTTCAAATACTAATAACCTTCACACAACTTGTCTGATTAAACTTTAGCCTTTTATTGGAGGATGACCACCAACACATTGGGACCTACTGGTTTGAACAATGAATTATCAAAGTAGCTCAACACAGAGTTGGTGACTATTTATGTATGCTAAATATGTCTCATGGGAGGTTTGTGTGCTTGTATCAGTTTAGGCAGGTGGATTTGTCTACAGTCCACCTTTGAATGAAGCAGGCAAGTTTTGGCGCAGATGTTCAAGTAGTTTCAAGACGATTGCAGCTGCCGCTTTGTTTTCCAGCTGCTTGCACAGATTAACAAGCGTGTGCTTATGTGGAAGTGATGGACCGGCTCCAGGGGTTAAAGTGTTTCAAAGTGTTGCACTTGAGAGCCACGTAGTTACATCATAGGAAAAAAAATGCCAAACTGGAAAAGGAGGAAAGTGCATTAGTGCAGGAGTGCAGCTCAGGAGAGATGAAAGACTCTTAAATTATCTTTACCTCAGGCTACAGCTGTATGCTCATTATGTTTTAATGCAAAAAAATTAACACATACCAATGTTGGGAGGTACAACAGTGGCATCAGAGTGTTGCCTTTTGTGCTTACGAACATCCGCCTACTAATAGTTATATTGCCAATGTGATATTCAGAGTCCAGTCAACTTGGAAGTTCAGTGGTCTAACATCACATTCTTCTAAATGAATCATGGATCAGCAGGTCAAATAATTTCATTAGATGCTCAGGAGCTTGAAGACAGGCTGCCAAATTTATGCACTGCCAGGAAACCATTTTCCTGAAAAGGGCAAAAGAGTAAAGTACACGGATTTCATTAAGGAAGGACAAGCTGTTGAGCGATTAATCCCCGTATCCCAACAACAAAAACTGTCTAAGCCCTGAGGTCCTCATCCATATTGGAATAACTACATGGTTAGACAGAGCCATGCTGTTCAAAGAGAACTGACAGATTAATTACAATACACTTCTTGGGTGGGAGTCCTGCAAGCAGGTTAAGAATAAAGTATTTGATATTGATAGGATGATTCATAAATGTCAGTAGCTCATTAAAGCGGTCCAATCTTAACTTCACTCTAACTGCATTTGACTTCACATTGAAACATACATGACAAGCTATTTCAAATTCTTATTAGTAAGAATGAGCTAAATCAAAGCAACCTACAGGGAATTTAGAGATAAAAGAAGCCTTTCAGTAATTACCTGGTCACAGATCTAACAAAAAAGCGGAGTTACAGCTTCATTCATAGTACTGCATTGAATCCCTGTCACAGTATGTGACGTTGTGAGCTGGCCCGTCTGCATTGCTCTGTCCTTACAAGTGAAACTCCGCTGATCATTTTCAACTCAGGGCTGGTAAATATTGAACAACTGTTACTTTTAATCAAGCGCAGATTTGATTCTATACACATAGTGTCACACAGAGCTGTGACAACAAGAAAAACAGCCTGTGTCCCCACTGGCAGAACACTAGCTGTTGCAGTAGAATAATGGGCACACTAAATACAATTACAGCCTATTACATTTTGTTTTACAGAGCCATGATCCTTGTGTTAATCAATGTACTGCGCTTACATCGCATATTACCACCAGTCAGACCTGTCACAGCTGCTGCATCGCTGCGACATGTAGTAACATATTTTGGGGAGGTGCAGGTCAAGCTACAGCATAGGATGTAGGCCTACACTGTAGATTGGATGCAGAACTATAAAACAAGCGTAACTATGTTAGTTAAGCTGCTATAGAGCTTGGAGTGAGGGAGGAGCTATTTTGGGCACTACTGGTAAAGGAAGTATAATTTATGGATGTTTTTCTCATAGAATATAGAATAAGGACTGACTGCTACACCTGGATGGCATGAAGCTCTAGATTATTGCCAGCTAAATACAAACTATCAGGTTCTTTAAAATTATTTTTCAGTGAAGAGTACAAGTAACTCTGGGACATTTAAGACACAATCTATAATGAGAAGTCACCCTATTATTTATGTTTTGGGCCCTGTGATATTAGCAGCATTTTAGGGAGAATACTTTATTTTAAGCATGTGCCTTTATGTCTTTTTTTCTGAGGTCAGACAGTGTGCACTATTAATGTTTGCAAGTTTCTGATTGGCCAACATTTCAGATAGGGTTTTATCATCACCTGATGCTTTGGCATGCTATTGAGAGTGCATGGCATTGTTTTTGTGTGTGTTTTTATAGGAATGGCAATATTTTTCATAACAAAAGTAGAAAGATATACATGTCATCATCATCAACAACTTGTACCTCAAGATATTAACTGAGACTTCCAAGGTGTATTGAGGAAAGGAATCACTGCTTTAGTTTTATGTCTGTATACCTACTAAGAATATGTTAATGCAGTAGATAATTCACAGTTTATATCTCTGATCAGTTTACCTTCAAATTCTTTGCCAGCTTTGATGGTTTTATCAACGCTGCTGGACTTTTACATATAAATGAACATCAGTCACACCTGAGCCCTTCCAAAATGAGTTCACACAGCACTGATTTCTGTGTTTTGCAGTATACACGTTTTCATTATCTTGCCTGTCACGACACATCCACACTGGCAAATCATGGAGATGTGCCTTTTTTAAACTAGCATTGATTGAATTGCCAGAACTACGGTGGCCCTGAGAGGCCAAACGGACTGCAACTTAAGAAAACACCAGCAATAAAAAAAACACTGCAAAAGCGCACAAAACACAACGAAAATAGGGAAAACGGAAACGGAAATAGGAAAAATGAAAACGGAAATAGGAAAAATGGAATTTGGAAAAAACAGATTTCCAAAAGCACAAGGGAAGTGTTTCTGGGCAGACAATTACCCGACGGACCAGTTGCAGGAACCAAAATATGGTATGAATTGTGCTGGGAGAAACTTACAAGAAGTGGAGGATCTATCGGTTTTGAGAGGAAAGAAAATATGAGAGGTAAGTGTGTTAGCCTAACTATTAGCCTAAAAATCCTTCATCAGTATTGTATGAATCATGAGATTAAAACACACTTACCTAGCATGTTTTGGTTCCTGCAGCTGGTCCGTTGGGTTATTGTCTTTGGACTGTTGGAGAAAAACAGAGTGGGAGGTGAATCACACAGACACAGGGAGAGGACAGCATGCGAAATCCGCCCGGAAAGGCCAGGTTGATATCCTTAACATGGCTGACCATTCAGCAGAAGCTTTGAGCCTTTCCAAATTAAAATGCCACAACATGTTAAGTCTGCTTCGCTTCATACGGCTTAACATCATGAAATTTTTCTCGGTTAAAACACTCAAGAATTTCCCACCACAGATGATTCATTTATGAACATCTGACTATCGCTGTGATCCACAACTCAGGTCAGAGACTTTTCTTGTGAAATTGGCTCTAAATCGAATAAATGTGTGTTAAATCGAGAGAAGAAGTAGTGTTTTATTGCGACGTGTAATCTAGTCTACAATATATGTAGCCTAATATGAAAATAGATGGTTTGTAATAACATTCAGTTCAGATCTAATCCCACTGTCATCTCTTGCGACTGTAAATCACGCTGCATTTTCATTGGGAGCAGTAGCAGTCTCGTTCTGTCCCAGTAATCAGGTCATCAGCTAGCAGCCTGAATATTCTTAAGAATTAATAGGTCCTTGTTTTTATATTAATATTATTGGATAACTGGCATAAAACGTTCTGAAAATTACATTAACATCGTTTCTTGCTATTATTTCTGGGACAATATATCGTCCACTAAATATAGTTATGTGAACCAGAGATGATGATGTCCGCATGCATGAGCAGTCAAACGCCCAGTGGCACATTCGCCGTGTCTTCTCTTTCAACCTTTCAGTCACCCTGCTCCATTTGAGAAAATGCACTTTTAGGTGTCATAAAAAGAAGAAGAGCTGCCTGTGCCGATGAGCTGCGATCGGAGATTATTCAAGTCTGCTCTGTCAGATTTACAGGGCACGAGAACACAGCCTAGATTGAATCTGCGGCCGCTGTCATGCAGGATGTCTCTTAGTGGCACATTTGTATTCATGCAGGTGCCTGGATGATCTCTTAATCAAATATCGCTCACCTGCTCTCAGGATGTGTGTAGACTCCGCAGAGATGGGAGTTTGTTCTGTGCCAGAATTGATCCTTTGCCTGCCAAAAGATTATGTTTTGGCATTAGCTGAGGAAGGAAATGTATTCTCCCATTTATTTTCTCAGGTGATATTGTATTACTACAGCACTCACCTCCTCTGTCATAATTGTTTTGTTTTTGCAGCGAGAACACTGAAGGACGGCAGTGTTAAATGTTCAGTTGCTTTGTAAAGTCTCTTCAAATGTATTATCACATATCAAAGTAACCTCACTCAAGAGGAAAATTGCGAGTGCTCTGTGATTCAGCTTATGCTTGGCTAAATAGAGGCAGCGGAGGGGTTATGCATTCATTTCCATTTTTTTTTTTTTTTTTAAACTTTTAAAAGCAGGCTTGTCTGATTCAGATTTTGCCTATGCTGTGACTCCCTTTGTCTGTGCCCAGTCCAGCTATCATGTCTCCAGATGGGAAAGTTACGAAGGACACGGTGAGCTGAGGGGTCAGTATCTAACTAAAATAGACATGCATGCAAGCAGTAACACAGCAAAGCACTCATAGGTAATTCAGCACAGCCTCATTAATATGAATAAATCCAAAGTGAGTCAGAGGGCCCCTGAGGTGCAGATGATTGTATTCTTGAAGGAGCCACTGTGAATAGATAGAACTGTTACCGAGCTCAGTCGCAGCTTTTCTGTAGGAGACGCTCAGCTGAAATGAGGTCTTGTAAAGTCGGCTATTGGCCCTTTCATCTTCTACACAGATGAGGGAAGACAGTGTGAAAACACCACTTCAGCTTTTGAGACTGTGACTTACAAACTGACTGTGTGAGACAGAAAAACATGGCTGGAATATTTCATGTTGCACAGTAAATAGTAGGACGTACCATTGTAGGTAGAAATGTTAATATGGAGTGGTAACAGAGGGTGGTTGGTTGAGGAGAAGTTTATGAGAGAAAATGCACCAAATTATACGAAAAAAGTAAATATGTTAGTAATGAAATTCACAGATTTCTATTGTCTAAAAAGTGTAAACAGGGAATATCAGTTACACATTAGTGAGAAGCTGCTGTTGTGCAGTGTTCAGGTTTAGGAAATCCTTGTGTGGCATCCACAGAGTTAGTCTTATTTGTAGTTTTATTACTTCCTGAAAGGATCCAGATGCTCTGTGGAGGTCATGTTTTCAGTACCAATTGACTGTCTGTTTGTGTATTTCAGCAGAATTGCACAAAAACTATAAAGCCGATATTTTGTGAGACTTGTTGTACAGGCAGTAGAAAGGAAGAGGAAGAAGCCTGATGAATTTGTTGTGTGGATCTGAATTACTTTAAAAATAGTGAAATAGTGTCATTGGCCTTGGCAGATGTCCTTGTCCTTCTGTTATTAACACTTGAACCAGTGTCTAAATGTGAAGTGAACATAAGAATCATCAGCCTGCCGATAACTATCACCCCCAATGTGAAGTGTATAAAAGTCTTTGGTTGTTTCAGTACTTTTGGTTTTCCAGCCCACAAACTTTTCTCTCAACGATATTTTGACAGCATTTCATTCAAAAGGTTTTCAGAGAGAAAACTAGAGAAATCTCCTGGCTGCTCAGCACCTTATAGCAGACAGCTATTAAGTGCAACTAGTTGGTGAGCATACTGGAGCATTTAATGACAAAATATCTGTTGAGTGCTTTAGTCAGCTAAAAAAAAAAGCCACTGAAAACATTTAGCCAGATTAAAATTTTAAAAAACACACTGCAACCATACAAAATGTAACAAAACTAGCTAACATAAAGAAAAAATATAAAAAATGTTATTTAATAAATATAAAATCAAATAAATATAAAATTTTATAAATTTGTGTCTGTGTGACTGTTTCAAGTGTTTGTAAATCTGAGTTTGTTATTTCCTGGTTCTTGTTTTATTACATTAGTTCTCTTTTGTGTCCACTCTGTGTCTTGTCTCTGCGTCTCCGTGTTTTGTTCTCCTTTCTGTCTCTCCGGTCATGTTCCTGTGTCTGTCTGGCCGCTCTCTGATCTGTCTGGTTTCCTTGTCTTTTCATCTGAATTCATCTGTAGTCCTGTCCCTGCGTTTCCTTCCTGTTCCCGCAATCTTCTCTGTTTCTTCCTTTTATCTCCCCAGTCAATCATATATCCATGTTTTATCTCCAGTCCCTGTGTCAAGTTGCGCCTCAGTCTTGGCCTCAGTGTGTGTTTCCTGTTTTACTTTGATAGTCTCCCTTCTCGTGTCTGTGATGTTCTGTTTTGCTTCCCCCGTCTCATCAGCCAGACTCTGTGCAGCTGTGTTCCCCAGGTGTGTCCACACTGCCCTATCTCCTGCTGTGTACATATTGTATGCATCTCCTCCTGTTCTTTGTTGCATCCTCCCCTCTACCTGTGTTTGCAGATTGTCCGGTGTCTCTTCCCAAGCACCTAGTTATTTCCTAGTTTCTGCCTGGTATGAGTTTTTTTGTTTGTTTTTTTGTTTATTTGTTTCTGCTGAAGTAGAGCAATAAAGCTGCAAGTCTAAGTCTGTCTCGTCTCCTGCACTGGGGTCCTTTTCCTGCCTGCCACACAGCGAACCATGACATGAACACTGAAACTAAATATTTCTAAACAATAAAACTGTAACTGTAACCTTTTGGCTTCAAAGCTTTAATTCTTCATGGCATAGATACAACAAGGTGCTGGAAACATTCCTCAGAGATTTTAGTCCATATTGACATGACAGCGTCACACAGTTTCCAAATCCATGATGAGAAGCTCCCGTTCCACCACATCTCAAAGGTGGGCTATTGGATTAAGGTGTTGTGACTGTAGCAGCCATTTGAGTAAAATGAACTAGTTGTCATGTTCAAGAAACCAGCTTGAGATGATCTGAGCTTTGTGAAAAGGCACGTTGTCCTTAAAACAGCTGTCAGAAGACAGGTACACTCTTCATAAAGAGATGAGCAACAATGCTCAGGCAGGTTGTGGTGTTAAAACAATACTCAGCTGATACTGAGAGGCCAGAGGGGATATTTCTGTGCCAACAAAATATCCCCCACACCATTACACCCCCAGTAGCCTGGACTGTTGATACAAGGCAGGATGGATCAATGCTTTCAAGTTGTTTACTCCCAACTCTGAGCCTTTGTGAAGTGTTGACACTTTTGGTATTATGTGGTCTTCTGCTGCTGTTTATCATCTGTTTGAAGGTTTGAAATGTGAGTTCAGAGATGCTCTTCTGGATACCTTCGGTATTTTACTTATTGTCACCTTCCTGTCAGCTCAAAGCAGTTCTCTGGCATCAACCATTTCAGCCAGAGAGCTGCCTCTCACTGGATGGTTGTGCTGAAAAATACCATGAGATTAGCAATACTGTCTGGCACCTATAGCCATGTCACTTTCTAACTCACTTAAATTACCGTTCATACTCATTCTGATGTGTTGGGCTTCAGTAGGTCGTTTTGACCATGTCTGCATGCCTAAATGCCTTGAGTTTCTGCTACGTGACTAGCTGATTAGATATTTGCTTTAAAAAGCATTTGAACAGGCACACTTGATAAAGTGAGTGTAAGTGCGTTGTTCATCATATTCTGACAGCAGTGCATTCTGCATTGTAGCTGCGCCAATAGGAGTATGCTCTCAGGAGTTAAGAGGGCGGCCAGTGTTTTTACAGTGTCTGAGACAGACTTTCTTCTACTTTGAGTTCGCCTCTGTGATAGGTTTTTGTGGCCAACCTGGACATAATGGCTTGAGCAAAGTACATTTTTATATTCCCCTTCAATGCGATGCTGCATGCAGTTTATAGTATCAATCAAGTCCTAAGTGGCTATTGCTTAGCAACACAGGCTCTATCTCCTCTATCTCCTGCTTCAACTTTTTATGAATACACACACAAACAAGTCAGGCTGCAAGCACACATACACTTATTCATGCGACTTTTGTATATGATTAGTATAATGACTGTAATTAATCAGAGGCTCAGTGTGTGTCTGTTGCGATGTGGAGGGAAGGGGTGTTGTGAGGTGACAGTGTTCATTTTAGAGTGCTTTTTAGTGCTCCACTCTCTCTTTAATGACCCTAGCAGGGGCCCAGAGAAGAGCAGGCTTTACAGTGCGAACCATTCCTCACGTCTTCCTGTGTCCTAATGATAATGATACAGCTGTCCCGGTGCACCTGAGAGCTAGCGATACTTCCCCCCCACTCCATTAGTCCATTAGGGAGAGCAAGGAAGGAAAGGAGGAAATCAAGAGAATGAGAAAGGGTGGGAGAGTCTGGGCTCCAACCATTGCACCCATGGTGATTCTGCAGACAATGTGATGGAAGATCCAGACACATCTGCAGCTGCAGGACTCTGTGTGAAAATGTGAATCTGAGAGAAGTCCTTGGATTTATCTGAGATATTTTCCATTCTTTAATTCATAAGCTTGGTGCATTAACATTGCAGCAGAGAGTTCATGCTTACCCTACTCCTGGAAGAAAAAGCCCAAAAAACTGCGACTGCAACCCTTTAGGCACAACAACTTGACTCCAGTTCCAGTCATGACATTTGCTACTGCATGATCCCCAAAGCTGATGTTTTATCTCTGCAACTCAAGGGTGACTCATCCATCAGAAAGGGATCTCTGCTGCTGCTTTGACGGTTCATGCCTGTATTTGTTTGTGTGTATGCGTGGGAAGGTGGCGTTTTGATTTTTGTTTGTGTTTTTGTGTATGACCTTGAGCAGCACTCGAGGCTGATTGAGCTGAATCTGAGCAGAAGCAACGTCGGCAAGCTGACAGACTAAACGCGGTGTGATACCAGCCGGGTTTAATGCGCCGGCGTTCTTGGCAGGTAGAAGGGGCTGTCAATCATGGCAGTAGTCATGAGGTGTGTGCAGATGAGTCACAGCTGTCTGCTAATGCATTTGAAGGGGATTTCTTTGTTGTTTTGTTTAGCTCAGTGAACACTGTCCTAATATTGACTTGAAGTCCCATTTTTGCACAGTCAGAGTCTCGGTTGTCTCGAGGCTCTTACAAACTCTTTCAAACTATGCACTGTCTGTTTGAGCGTTACAGTGAAGTGAAGTGAAATCATTAAATGAATCAATGTTTTGTTCCCCCAGTTCACCTGGTTAGTTTCATCACACAGACCCTATAGGCACTCAGACAGCTCAAACTAAGAAAAGCTCTTCACTACTTCCTCATCTCTGATGAGATTGCTGCTATTTCACACCTATTTAAACAGAAAATAGAGGAAGGCTTTTTCAAATGGGTTTTAACATGTTATACACTAGACAATCTCTAGATAAGTCTTAAAAGATGAATTTTCATTGATCAACTATAAACTAATTACTATAAAAACATTTGGGATAAGATTTGTGGCTCTTTTCCAAATATAGACTGTATATAAACGGTGGACATAGCTATTGTGACATCATCAGCTGTTTTTGGAAACCTTAAATTGAGGAATTTGAATCTGACCTACAAATTAAGAATGGCAAATGCTCATATGACAGCAGCTCTCTAGTTATAATGCAGGCCTGTCCCAAAACATGGCATTGTTTATCATCTATTTTACTCCAAATGGGGCCATAATTTACATAATTTACAAAATTTATATTCTGCTCTGTTACAGAAGTCTTAAAACTAAAGGTAGACACTAAAAATTAATCAGAAAAACATTTAAGGAAATCATAAATAACATGACTTAGAGGTTTGTTTTCTCATAGACTTCTACACAACTGGATTTCTTTTTCATTTTCACAGGATCGCCACCTCCTGGCCACTAGAAAGAATGCAGGTTTACACTTTTATATTCAGTCTGTTCTTCATATAAAATTAAAAGGGAACAGTAAAGTAGCAATGAATACTCCATAACATCTTGACAGTAATGAATGTTTTTAATGACAAACACAAACTGACCTTTTTTCTCTTTTTTCTCTTTAAAAAAAAAAATTGATCCCATTGATATGGTCATGCACTCAGAAATGCTACAAGACGTAATTAGCTTTAGCTAGCAACCACCCTCTTACTATTACTGCTGCTCTTTAATTTAAAGCGGTGTTGGCCCACTTTTCACAGCATCTTTAATCTTCAAGAACCCACTTTGACCATTCAGCTAAGAAACTTTAAATAAACTTCCTTTTAATCCATGAGATCTGAGGGTGAGGATCATACAATTTAAAAATTCACAGTTTCTGATGAATGTCAAGTTCAGTGGGGATGAATGTACACATGAGCTCTGGCCCATAATATGGCAATTCTGAATGAAAACACTGTCACACTGATAATCTCATAAAAATGCAGTTTGTATTTTGTTCAAAACTTTAAACAAAAATTCTAAGGAGCTTGAAAATGCCCAGAGAGCCTCTTTATAAAGACTGTGCTGGAGTATGATGTGGTATTCTGCAGGACAGGCTAAAAAATAGCTCCTTTAGTCAGGCAGGTACACTGCTTTTATAAAAATATCATGGTAAAAATTATTACAGTGAACATATGAAGATATGTTTACCCTTTATTTGCCATTATTCTATTGTCTCCTTGGCAAGATATTTTTATTTGTGCCACTCTTTAAAAAGCTTTGGGTGTGAGTTGCTTTGAAGTCTTTTCGTTTCATAAAAATGGTCATCCAGAAGAAAAAAAAAAAGCTGGACTCATGAATGACCATCAAAAATAAGCAGTTAAAACATTAAAGATTTACTTCCATCTGTCATAACATATATATGAATATAGAGGATTAAAAGGTGTTTATGCACATATTCAAATAAAATAAAATATTGTGATCCAAGCATCTGTGTCCTTCATTGCAATATAAATATTTAATTTCTTTTCACACATGTAGAATATTTCCAGTCTAAGCTTGAAACTAAATTTTAGTGTAACATTTAGGTAAAATTACAGTGCTTGGAAAATCAAGTTATATTTTATCATAGAAAATATCTACAATATTTGCATTGATATTACCCAAATGATACCTTAAATGACAAAAAAAAAATAATGTTGGTCGTTTTTAATTAAAAAACCCTCTTGAACATTTTTTAAATTGCAGCTGTCTTTATACTGTCTCTCACTTCAGAGTCTCAAAAACTATTGGACAAGATCAAATAAGTTTAGATGTAAGTATTATTTTTTATACTTCCATGAAAAACACCAGCTGCTGTGTTTTCTCCCTTGAGATGCTCTGTTTGGCTTGTACTGCAGCCACCTTCAGTAGCTGCTCGTTTGTGCCTTCAGTTTTGTCTTCAGTAGCTGAAAAGCATGCTCTGTTGGACTGGGATCAGCTAACTGACTTGGTCATTGAAGAATATCCAATTTCTGTCTCTTGAGAAACGCTTGGGTTTCTTGGGTGCAGCTTGCTTTGGGTCATTATCCAGGTGCACTCTGAAGCACTGTCTGAGCAGTTTGGCTGCATTTGGCTGAATCTGAGCAGAGAGTACAGCCCCGTGCACAGAGTTCATTCTGCTACTTCTTCACTTCAATCAGCACTTGTGGCTCAGTTTCCCTGGCAGCCATACATGCCCACGCCGTAACATTGCCTCCATGTCTGACAGATAATATGCTTCAGATCATGAGCTGCTTCTGTCCTTCATACTTGTGTCATCCCGTCACTCAAATTTATCTTGCCTTCATTTGTAGAAATTATATTTTTCC
>VUQG01009367.1:33953-49240 GCA_015106755.1 Etia nguti | reverse complement strand
TGTGTGGGGCAGGGGTGATACAAGATTGAAGAGATGTGTGGAGGAATTATGCATCCAATAACTGAGATGGGATGTAAATATGGTGAGGACAGTCAGTCTGATGTGCCATCGGTCCATTTCATGTGAGACTGCAGTGCAGGGGCTAAATGGCAGCCAGGCTCATATTGAAGCGAACGACAGACAAATTAAAACTGGTCTCCACAGTACTATACAGGAGCGTTTTTATCTGAAATTAAGTAACTAGTCTAGTAAACCTGTTTCACAGTAGATTGTTTTGTTATCTGTGTTTTATTTTTTAATTCATTTTATTTTATTTATTTTTGTCTTGTCTAAAACTGTGTAAAAAAAAATGTCATGGAATAGGGAAAAGCAGCAAATCTTCCTAATGGAGAGAACTGTTGGTGATTTTTACTAAAAAGATTCATCAGGATAATTGCTGAATTTTCAGCTAATGGACTTGCCGAGGAATTGACCGATTGTTGCGGCTCTAAAATTGGTAATCCTGTTTTATAAAAGCGCATAATTATTTCACAGCTAGCACTGGAAAAAATATCTCAGGACTGATCAATTGTGCATTTACATTTTTGTGCCATGATTCATGTTCTGCCTGTTTTATGATAGTTAACATTGCTATGTGGCTTGGGTAAAATGGCTGTGTAAGTTGATAAACCCACCCTCAGATTCAGTGCAGCTCGTACTATTGCAGTTTGATCCCTTTTACTCTGCCAGACTTCGTTGTACGCACGCCTTATCCTACTATCCCTCTTACCCTCCCTCGCTCAGTGCAGTTTTTTTTTTTCTTTCACCTCTACAGAAGCGCTCCTAACGGAAAGGCTGGAACAAATACTCATGTCACTTCAGTTCATGGAGATCCCAATTGTTTTTAGCCAATGTGCAACTGTAAGAGGTCTATGGGTTGTCTGTGTCACTCAGCATGGCTTCGTGTACACGAATACCACATTGTTTCACACCGCTCACCATAATGCACATTTACTGACTCATGCTTTACATGTATAGCATTATTTCTGTCATTTTCCATCTGAATGTCACTACATGTCATTCAGTCCAAACTGGACCATCAACAGTCAGTACAATATGGCTCACCAGGAGGCCCCTTACAGACCTGTTTCATAATTTGGGCTGCTGTGTCTATTGTATGTGCCTCCTTTGATAAATTTACCTCCAACTGATGCAATGCGTCAGTCTTTTTGTTGGAGGAGGACAATTGCTTGTACAGTTAAGGTCCAAGACCTTAATGAAGTACTAAAGCGCACACACACTAGCTACAGGGCACAAAGGTTGGTTTCTGCTCTTAACATCAGATGACAGCTAATGGAGCAGACAACACTGTGAAAGGACGGGGACCAAAGTTCATCTCGTGATATTATTTTATTGTTCAGTGCTGTATGTGGAAGTCAGTAAAGCATAAAATTATTTTTGAAAAACTGTTAAACAGTCAGAGATTAACTGAAGCAAAGAGTAATTTGTGGTTGACACAATTGAACTGCATTTTATTTCCTTACTTTTTAAAATGCCCATTTAAAAAAACAAACAAAACAAAAACAAACAGTCGTAAAACAGGACAGACTGTATTCGGGCGTCACTGGTATCAGTTCAGAGCTACTGTTTCATTGGGTTTTCCTTCTAATTCCACATCTCTGACTTTTCTGCTCTTTATTTTTAGGTGTAAACCCACAGCAGAGATAGCAGGCACCCAAAAGCCAGGCTGCAGATGAAGGCAGGGAGGGAAATGCAACAGCAACATTATTTAACTTTACAAGAGAGTGTACACTTCTTGAAAGAATTAAAAAAACATTTTTATTGAATTCTTCAAAGACAGCTGTTTTGCTTCTAATCATATTCCTTATGTGTTTCCTTTTGAAAACCAAATAAAGTGGATTACAAGCACTACTGTATGCAAAGCTTTTAACCTGAAGAGCCTTAAAACTTTTTTCTAAACTTTTGCTGGCAATGAGGCAAATTTTTTAATTTGTGGACTTTGATGTCAGATGATTAGAATGATCTTGTGTCCTTTCTTAATAGCAGCAATGCATGATTTTATCCTAAACTGTTGGGGGACAGGTTGGGGGGCCTCATGATGTTGGGACAGATGGCATTTAGCTCTAGCTGCGCCGAGCTCAGTGGGACCCGAAGCTTAAGAGGTTAGGCCTGTCAAAACCACTCTGTTCATTCACTGCCTAACAAAGTGTGGACTGTCAGCCTGTTCCGTTTAATAAACTTAAGATTTTTCTTTTGTCAACGCCTAAGCAACACTTTGCAACTCGATGACCTGAATATCCCAACACAGACCCAGACTCAGTAGAAAAAAATGGTACCTCTGGCAAAAAAAACTTGTCCAGTCTGGTCAGTAAATGTGCATTAGCTTGATAGTTATTTCATAATTAAACATAAGGTTTGGTAGAAAGTCTTTTCAGCCTCGTGGCTGCATGAATGAGAATGTGATCATATTACATGTAAAATGGCGAGAACCAAGTATCGAGTAACTGTCATAAAGTATCGTATGCATCTTTTCATGCAACAGTTCTTCAGATCTCACCATCAATATTTTTGTTTGTGTGTGTAATGTCGGTATGGAGGGGAAACACTGAAAGAGAGACATGTGACGCATTAACCCCTCAGCCACGAGAATGTCCCCATATTGTGCATTTTTGTTTCTTCATGTAGACCAAGTCCACATAAAATGTAGAAATTTCAAGCTATCATACTTCACCACAAGAGGGAGACATACTGTAATATGCAGAGGAAGTCTCCACTACACTGTACATCTCCCCCGGAAAACTGCACTGCACTCAGAACAGATTTTGTCAGGATAGCCTAAACACGAATGTGATCGTGCAGATTTGTGGAGTAAATGTGGTTAATTTTGTCATTGTCTTCTCCCCTCTCCCCATCTCTTAATTTGTTTCAGTGTTTGTTGGGGTCAGAGGCTGAAAGCTGCGGAGTGGTGACCGGAGCGAGAGGCCTGCGTGACATCTGACCTCTAACTGGGCGTGTGGCTGACCCCGGAGAATACGGCTCAACAATGGGAGGCACGTGCCCTGGCCTAGTTACCATGGTAACACAAGACCTTTGGGGAAACGGTGGGGGGGTCAAACCTCATCCTTTATCCTGATCAGTGTTAACCATCTGCTGCCAATTGACTCTTATAGATATAACACATACCCACCACAGAACAGTGTGCATGTGTGTTCGAGAGAGAAAAATCTGAGGCTGACTGAGTAATCTCTGCAGGCAACTGTGATGGTGCTTTATTTTCTCACAATCACCTGGAGAGATTCTGCAGTTTGTCTAATATTCCTTTAAAAAGCAACCCTAAAACTGTGTCATTGTTCCATCTTTCTCCTTATATGAATAACAATGAAAACTATGAAAAATTCTTTATTGTTTGAACATTTCACAATTCAGCGCATTGTTTACACAAAGGTTGGCTCAAAAAATGTCCACCTACCTGAACCTGTGATCAAAGCGGGTTTTGCTTTCTAGCTTTGGGTGATGATTACTGCACAACACAACAGATGTGGCCATGCGATAGTTTAGCTTAATCTTTGTATGCCTGACTGTTACAAGTCAAAACAGTTAGTGACTGGTTAAAAGAAGAAAAAAAGGGGGCGAACACTGAATTGCAGTGCTGAATAAGGGCCAACAGGTGCAGTCCACCTGGAGGAAAGCATGTTTCACACTTTTCCTCTTTGATGCTGTGAAAGCTAAAACACTCAGCACAGAAAACCACCACCCTCAGCCTCAACACTAATGCACACAATATGACCCTTTAGATTTAGGGTAATGTAATATTTGGCACATGCATTCTTTTCTTCATTACTCCTACCTTCCCTCCTGTCCCCTCTCTGTACCCCTCCTCCACCTCTGATTTTCTTGTCTCATCCCCTTCTCCTTGTGTTCTGCTGTGTTTTGGTGAAATCTCAGCTGGCAACTGTGAGTCGTTCACTAGCTGCTCTCACAATGGCCTCTGGGATTATGCTAAACACAGCGCCTCGGCTGCTCTGCACATCGACCGGCGTCAACGACGCCCTTTGGAGCACACAGGAAAGAGATGGAGGACTCTCAATGAAGATGTCACTGCAATTACACAAGCGCATTTCACAGACACCCTCTCTGTCTGCTCTTCCTTCTCTCACATCCCCCTTCCCCACTTTTTAAAAATTTCTTTTCGACAGTCTTTTGAAGTGCAGCCTCATCTCTTGCAGCTCTTTCATAATGCATGCCCATTTGGAATTTGCATGAATTCACTTTCCAGATGCTTCTGCTGCCATCTTGACTTACGATGATGTGTACTGTACAGTATTGGCTATTGTATTATCATAGGATGAAAAGAATAATAATTGGCTTGTTGTTATGAGTTTGGGTTATTTTGCATCGCTCCTCTCACCACTAGGACGTATTGGCGTGAGATCAAAATGTGTTGTAAATTATTCAGCTTCAGTTACCCCCTACACTGATGTCGGAGTGAAGGAAGAGCTTTCTGATGTGGATGATACTGCATCAGGAACTGATTGGCTAATGCTCAATTGCCAACAGTACCTGATGCATTGCCTTCAGCATCGAAAGAAACGTCACAAAGTGCTGGCTCCTCTATTTTCCCCTGGAATAATATTCTTCTGGTGTATGAGCCCAAAATATGGTTTTAAATTGGATTTTCTTCTTACTTTTTTACGTTTCTTAAATGTGGAAAATAAACTGATTCTTAGTATTTTTCACACAGTTCCCAAGAATGAATGTGTGTATGTTTGTGTGTGCGTCCATGTATATTAGTCACCACTGAGGGCTGGGGATTAGGTAATAATGATCACAGAGATGTTGTGAAACTCAGAGCAGTACTTATGTTAAGCTGAGAGCCAATCTATCACTCTGGCATTTAAATGTATGTTTATGTTCATATAATGTTCCCCTCTTGTTCACTGGAGTCCAAACGGGACACCTGCATCAATGTAGGTCATACTTGTTTTTAGCATGTTCTGCACAGTTTTAATGCATCTGTGCTTTTTTAATATGTGTGTGTGTGTGGGTGTGTGTGTGTGTGGGTGGGTGTGTGGGGGTGTAGGGGTGGGCTCGTTGACTTAAGTAACAGTCACAGGGAGACTTGGTCACACCTAGAGATCTAACCAGCTCAGCCTCGCCTCTGTGATTTACAAGCATGACTGTCTAATTTTGTTCCAGTGAGGAACAGGACCAAAGGGAATGTTCTCTCATCCTCTCTTTCATCAGTCTTGGATAAAATCTTCTATTAATCTCTATAAAAATGCTTCTTACTAATCAAATGTCTTATCTCACTGTTTTTGTGCATGTGTTGAATAGCTTACCAAGTAAAATAAAATTTTAGTGAAGAGTAAAACATTTTGTACAGTTATTTATTTTTTTGATTGTCCATGTTTGTGAAGTTGTGTGCGTGCATATCCTATTGTTTACCCCAATGCATTATTATGTGTGAACAAATCAGTAGTCCTGCGAATAGACCTACTGGAAATAACAGCTCTTTTATGAACATCTTAATGTGATTACGTGACTCGTATAGATCGTTTCTTGGTTTAGGAGAATCTACTTTTTTTTTTTCTTCAAAAGAAAGCAAGGATGAGGATATTGTGCCATGGAGAATATATCTTCTATTCTTTTATAAACACCATCTAAGGAAAGGGTCAGGGGGTCAACATTAAAGGGGCTGGTGCCAAGTCCATTTTAGTCCTGCTCATATCAGCAAGCTCCTGGCACACATGCATGCATACATGCACACAAACACAATCCCTTGCTGTCTCTTCACCCATGGGAAATCCCAGCAGCCATGCCAATCCAGCAGATGTTCCTAAAGCGCAGGCATCTTGTAAACACCATGAAATGTATTAGAGGCTAATGTAGTGCTTGCTGACAGAGTTCGTCAACACAAGATTTGATTTTACCACCTGCTGCTCACACATTCTGTACATAACACTGGCACTGAGGTCTCACAGGATGAGAGGGGTTTGCATGTGACAGCCAACAAATTCATTGAGGCTCATTTGTAGAGTAAAATATAGAAATAGTTTAGGCCTCTACAAATGTACTGACTTATGGCTCCACATTGGCTCATAGAAAAAAAAAACCGACTAAGAAATGAGGGTTGTACCACTCTGATCTCCTTATGTGTATAATATGTTATTACATGAACACAAACTTTTGCTTGTAACATAAAATGTGAAAGAAACTTATCTTAATGAATTTACATGTTCAATCGAAAGAGTTTTAATAGATGACTGGCTGATGATAATAATAGCGTATTATCTGTTTTTCTGAGAATATCCACTTCCCTCACTGTTCATCAGTCTATAGAGGGAGCCACTGAAACTTGCTGATGGTTTACTGCACCCCGGTGAGAGAAAAGCCCGGAGTCAACCTGCCCGGTACACCGCCCCCCAGTGTGTCATACTATACTAACCGCATGTTCATCATTTAAGCGCTGCTTGCACTCCGCCAAGCATCTGACATCCACTGCACCGTTTGCAAGATAAAGGCCACCCTGCTTCGCGCACAGTCGGACTTGCAACAACAAAGACGCCGGGGACGTTTTGTTCGGGAGAGTTTGGATATCCGCAGGTAACTGCAGGTATGTAGCTAAGACATCACGGGATGACGAAGCACTTGCATACATCGTTCTTACCAACAATGAAATCAATTCATCGAATGTGAAAAATGTTAAACTGTTGAAACAAGTGAGTAAAACTCCGGTGGCACTTGTTTCTCTTGTAGTTCGCTTGTTTCAGGGAGTTGTCCAGTAACAAGTGTCAGGATCTTGAACTGTGATGAACAAAGCAAAATCAAGAATAGACACGCACCGTTACCGTGTGATTAGGCAGCTTGTGTGAGGAAAGACGTATATTTGGCAGGTACAAAATATTAATCAACCCGAGGTCTGCGTGCCTTCATTTTCATAACCCCGACTGGCACAGAGGGGGCATGTTTACGCACGATCTTTACGCGTGTTACGCACTAATCCTTTAGGAAAGAAACGACAGAAAAACACTCGGTTGAAGTAGCAGATTTACCTGGAGCGGTGCCAACATAAACAACACGTCAGCAGGGGGAAATGTTGGGACTCGTTAAGCAATGCCATCAGTAATGTTATAATTGATACTAAAAATCGTAGGCATGTCAGGCAAAAATGGTCCTGCACACTCAATCCACTTGACGTCTCCGCATCCCGTTACAGTACTTCTCCGACGTTTGGTCGACATGCTGGGGATCTGTGTGTGCCTTTGTGCGGTTTTTGCACATGTTCTCTCTCAGGAGGCTGAAGAGCCGATCTCTATTACAGTGAGTGAGCGTACCTTTTTTCTACCTGTCAGTCTGTGTTTAATACAGCCTGGCATATGCATGATGCTCAGCTTTTTCATTTACTGATGTACAGCTCCAGAGTTCCTGAAAGGATACTAAATGCGTTGTTGTATGTCCTTCACAGTGCACAGAGGGTTATGAGTACGACAGAGTCAGAGAGCAATGTAAAGGTGAGAAATTACACATTTATGTAGCTTTTTATACTCCTATTTTTTTTAACATTCTTCCGTGTAAGCTTAATACAAGTTGTACTTTATCCAAATAAAATTTTCCATGAATAGCATATCTGCCATCTTTCTTTCTTTCTTTCTTTCTTTCTTTCTTTCTTTCAGACATTGATGAATGTGCCTTGTATGACGACGCATGCAAAGGAGGGATGCAGTGTATTAACCACTTTGGTGGATACCTCTGCCTTCCAAAGAGTGCCGTCATTTATATTAGTAAGGACGGTGAGCAGGTGCCATTGCCGGACAATCCTGTCCCTGCTGTCCCACCAGACCAGCCTCAGCCCCCGAGGGGTTCTTCTCAAAACATTCGGTGTACACCAGGATTTGCTGCAGATGAGCAGAACTTCTGCAAAGGTAATATCAGCAGCCCAGAAACCTTTCCCTCTCTCTCTGTACAGATATATGATTATGGGAGGTACCATGAAAAATTGGCTTCATTTTTTTCTTAAACTGCTTTACAGCAACACATGCCGTAAACACATGGTTATCTCAGGAAGTGGTGCTGACATCCTCCTCAAGAGAAATTGGCCTCTGTCGGCAGGACTAGAGGTGTAACCATGAAATAAAGTCCAGAGGTTTAAAAAGATGGTTGCCACATTATCTTCAAGAGTTTTTAAATCTTCCAGAATATTATAGGTCTTTGTCCTTTGTGAGACAGATTACACCCTAAAAATATGGATACACTTTCAGCTGCCCCCTTTTTCCTAGCTGCTGTGTTCTGCAGTGTACTGGCAGAATTGTTTTTCAAAGTGTTTTTATCTCCTTAAAAAGAGTAGTATGCTCTTTTTACACTTGGCAGGGCTACGCAGGTATTTGATAATTACTTGCTAACGACTTTAGATCCCCAGTAAGCTGAGAGCTCAAAAGGTGAACTGTTCATCCATCTGTCTGACAGTCATCAACAGCTTAACTATGCATAGCTGCCAGATGTGTTGCAAGCTTCTCATTTTTTTGTTGTTTTTTTTCCACTCTGATGTCATGTTTTCAAAACCCTTTGGTTGCTCGCAGCGTGATGTTTTTGGCCAGAGTTCAGCTTCTTCCTTAAATTCTTCTTGTTTTGGGTGTTGAAGTCCTGCGCTTCAGGGGGAAAATCAAGCAGCTTTTGTAAAACTGTGGTGAGCTTTGTGCTCACATGTACCCTTTACACCTACAGTAGATATCCCCTGGGCCTTGACTAGGTTGTGATTTTGGTAGCTGCGCAAAGACTGCGTGGGTGTGATCTTGTGTTTGAGAAAAACTCTTTGATCTTCTCAAATAGGGAGTGGTTTGAAAATTCATTCTTTGTCTCACTAACACACACACACACACACACACACACACACACACACACACACACACACACACATTAGTGCCCTTAATTGTTGCTTTGTGCCACACAGAAGAGAGAGAATATCTGAAATCATTTGTAACCCTATATAGTACCTCTAGTTACCATCTGTCTTAATGTGTGAGACTTTAGTGGGATAGACGCACCTTTATAAATCTAATGCAAAAACAAAGTGCAGTAAAGTACAGTACATGTGTTCAGTGGTTAAAAACTCCTCTCACCATGTGGCGTGTGGCTGTGTGGTGAGGTTTGCGGTCGCAGTGCTCCAGTGAAAGTAACAAATTTGATTTTACACCTGGGGCAAAGATATGTGTGAGGTGCTTTATGTGTTTCTCTGAATTGGAACCCAATTAGGGTTTATTAGAGTGTAAAACATGGCAGCATATCAGTTAAAGTAACCACATAAGCGAGCTGGCATGGGTATAATACCTATTCACTGGTGAGCTGTTTCAGTGCATGGGCTAAACAATGATAGGCTGTTGCTGTCAGTGTTATTGCTTTGAAATGACTGCAGTTTTAACTGGAAGGCGTCTCATGCTGTTATGTGGGCGTATATTTTCACTGGTAGAATGATATAATCCATGTTTACATCAGTCTCCAGTTTCTCTGTCATTACAGTTAACAGAGCTACAATGAGCCAATTGTTCTTGGACACAGAATTATCTTTTCTTTTTTGCACCGCAGCGGCCTTTCTGAACAGCTACGTACGTATCTTGCTACCAAAGGAATTCCCATTAGCTTTCAATGGGGGGAAACCTCAGTGTATCAAATAGCGCTTACATCAGGCTCCTTCCCTGCAAACTCACCACTCTGTGGAGGAAACCTGGAGTGCAGAGTCAGGTAGGGCAAAGGGGACGATGAAAGGCGGACACTGACTAAATAACCACAGAAGTGCCGGAGCACTGACCAAGCCAGGTTGCACCAGCGTCATGGGTTGTGCAGCTGCTTGCTGTTTCAGTGACTTACTGCTGAGTGTGTGGTGAATAGCAGAGAGGTCAGCTACCAGCGCTGCAAAAAATGAAGCCAATTTTCCACAGTGCAAATTAAACTGAAAAAAAGCTTCTCTTAAGTGCGTTATTCTTTATGCTGATTAAAAGCAAAACAAACCACAGAATATATAACACTCTTCAACCTCGTGTTTTTCTTTTATTTGCAGCTTGATCAGTCATCCCTGTGTGGAAAACTGTTTGCAAAAAGGGGCTATAAAGCCCTTTGGCCCAGAGTGAGAACAGGAGCTTAAGCGTGTGTTGTTGTTGTTGTTGTAGTGACACAGTGTAGGGGAAGTTGGCACCTTTCTCCAGCCAAGCAGAGAAGCTGTGAACCTTGACTATATGTATGACAGCTTAATGATTCCTTACGTTTCCATGACCTCCACCCACCCTCCAAAAAACATACAACATACATTCACTTGTGTACTGCGCCAGGTGATGCCTCCAAGTGAGATCACTTCCTCGGACAAATGACAACTGAATCGGTCATAAATCAGGAGAAAAGTGTGAAGCTCTTATTTCTGGATTCTTTAAAGTGTACTGTATGACAATACACCCTCACATTTTAGAAATCCCAGCTTAACTGCATCTTCAGTATAATCTTTGACAGATAATTATACCTTATGTCTTTGCGGGTTGTGTTATTCTCCTCGCAGGTCTTAAGTTTACATACTTTGGCTGGAGCCTATTTATTTTTCATCTCTAAATTAGATACTCATGAGCTGCAGTATGAAGCAACATGCCACTCCTGTTTACCTGTCTGGTTTCTTGAGGTCATGTAGGCCACATTACCACCTACATGCCTGACAAATTTCAGCTCTGCCTGTGCGCTTTTCACCTGCAGTGGCTGGAAATTTTTCCTAAATATGTTCTATTAAGGCCGTTAAGCCCCACATGACAGAGAACTTGTGTACTTTTCCGAACAAGGCCGAGCGCATGCAATAACATTTTTCCACACAGATGCAATGCACTTGGGAGGAATATCTCTGGAATGTTAGCCGTGGTTGTTTTTTCCGTTTGCTCCCATCTTTTGTGATGGTAGGAATTACTCACCACCTTGACAGATAAGCATCAGATCGATCTGCGAGGAGCAGGAATGCAGGGAGCGGAGCGAAGAAAGACAGCCCAGTGGTTGCAAAGCCCAGCGTGACGCTGCCAACAGGCTTCACTATTTGACCTTTACAGTTAATTCCTACAGTTCCACTTATTGTTGGCTCATCCTCGCATTTGCACTTGATGATACAAGCCCCAGCCATGAGCCTTTGCCATTTCACGGACAATGTAAAAAGATGTGAAGATACACAGATTGCTGTTATCCTTTTCTTTTTTTCCTTCTCAGGAAATTCCTTTAGATGTTATCTTGTTAGTGTTTGTTTCCCCTCCAAAAATAAGCGACAGAAATTTGGAAAATGTTTTGTTTTTGTTTTGTTTTTGTATTTTTTTCACAGAGAATGAAGTCTTCAACTCTAAAATGAAACGGATACAGTATACGCCAGATGTTAGATTAAAACATTATGCAGCAATTTTGTTGCTCAGCAGGAGGATGCTGGATCAAACACAAAGGATTTGTTTAATGAAAACATACCCGCTTTTGTTTACTCAGGCACCTGAAGCACACCGTTGTCCCTGTTGAACCCATCTATTACCAGCAAAGCTCATACCTTCCACCTGTTCCCAGACTCGTGATTTGCGCTCGTCTGCACGATGCTGCTGTCCTAGCGCCCTGTGATTTTACTGCTCGGCTCTTTTGCACCTGTTACACTGCAGCTGCACCTTTGGGCTCTTGAACTGCGCATGCTTTCTGGGTCAAAAATAGTTTGTTGTTGCAATAGATTAGATGGGTGAATTACCATGAAATTTGGTACAGACATTTTGCTCCAACTTCCTGTCAGGATGAGCTGTAATAACTCTGGCATTTCTGTTACAGTTGCAAGTGTTTCAGCCTGCATGTACAGCCTTACAGAATTACAGAGTCAGGCTCTAAATGGATTATTTAGTGTTGAGCCATTGAATACTTTATTTACTTCATATTAGCTTTATGATTATTTGTATATTACTCTGCAAAGGTTTCGAGCCAACCCTCATTTCTTAGTATTTTCCTAGAAAAATAGGAAATAGGGGCTTTTTGTTCTGTTCTCTGCCAAGATGATCCGCCACTGCTTTAATAATATTGAGGTTCTGGGGAGGCCAATCCATGAATGGTTGTGTTCCACTGTGGGATTTTCTATCTAGGTATACTTATACTGCATTACCAGTGTATCTGGAATCATTGTCATTCTGAAAAATAAAGCTGCTGCCAATCAGATGTTTTTCAGATGGTATTAAATGGTGGACCAAAAACTAATAGTACAAGATTCCCAACAGCATCGGGTAAAATCCAGCCCCAAACCATGACAGAGCCTCCACCGTGTTTAACAGATGGCTGTAGACATTCACTGTTGTATCACTCTCCTGACTTCCAGCACACATACTGATGACGATTTTAACCAAAAAATTCAGATTTGGATTCATCACTCCATAAGACCTGTTGTCAGTGATTTTCATTTCAGTTTTTGTGTAATTTGGCATGCCTCAGCCTTTTCTCATTCTTTTCATGGCTTCTTAATCCTTCCTCTGAGACCATTTCTGAAGAGGCTTCAGTGAACAGTAGATGGATCAAGTGAAGGTCAGGTCCAGCTGGGATAGGCTCCCCCCCCCCACACACATTTTTTTAAGGACATGACTTTCAGATATTCTTTATCTGCTTGCTTAGTGCTGTATAGAGGGAAAATATGACTTCTTCTGGAAGTTGAGTGACAACTGAAGTCAATTTGTTCCCTAGAGATCAGTCCTCCAGCTCATGTTACTGCTCTACATTGGACAATATCCCGGATATATGCTCAGCGAATCAGCACCTGGCTATTAAGCAAGAAGTAATGTCAGAACAGAAATTGCAAAGGTAGTTTTGAACCATGCAATACTGTGTCCACCAGAGAGATCTTCCACGGCCACAATATGTGTAAGCCAGGTAATTTATGTAATCTGCACAAAACTTTCATAAGTTATGTTTCAAAGTCAGTAGTAGTGATTCAGAGATGCTAGATTTCTGACAGTTAAAGCTCACTTTCCATTAGTAAATGGTGCCTGGAGGCCTGCTGATGTTGCAACTTCTCAGCCTCGGATAAATGACACAAAGCTCCTTTAACACTGTTTCTATTTCTCGATCATAGAAACGAATTAAACAGCTACAGTCTTAGTTTTGACCCCCCCTTCTCCACGAAAAATAAACACATGGAATCTAAAAATACACTTTGCCGAATGATTTCCAGCCTTTCTATCTTTTAATGGGTATACCATGGTGACAGTATTTCATCAGCTTCCTTACGCTGCCAGAGACTGTCTTTCAGCCTCCGTGAATATAATCAAACCATCATGCAGGCAGCCCTGTTTTTGGCCTCAGCCGTGTTGGTGTACAGTATGCTGTTATTGCTTATGGTTTGCTACTGGCTCCTTGCTGCCATCACATCAACAATGGCAGAGAGGAGAAAAGGGGGAAGCAGCTTTGCCGTGCCTCCTCGGTGCAAGCGCTTAATGTTGTTGTTATTATTCTCCCTGAGGTCGGTGCCTGTCCAGCGGCCAGCTGCTTCCTCCTCTGATGTGCTTACATGTGTTGATCTTTCCGTTTACCTCATGATGGAAAGGGACACAGGGCTGCTATAAATCACTTCTTCGCTCTCAGCTGGTTGACACTCACATGCAATCGTGAGCCATGTTTAACACATTTTTTCTGCTTTTCTTCGTATGATCCCGCTGTTATTTTGAACATGTTTTTTCCGTGTTTGCAGCTTTACTCCTTCAGTGTCGGAAATTACCTTTAAGGGCTGTAAATGACTGCAGCCCAGCTCCTGGCATGTCAGGCGAGCAGAGTGACTGATCTTCTTCGCGCTGAAAAGCAGCAGAATTGCTCAGCACTTCTTTTTTTTGGTTGTTTTTCTAGACATTTTCAGAGTAACAGGAAGGATTATTATCAGTAGGGAATGTGGCTGGCACACCGGACGGATTTTCAAGAACGTCAAGTGCGTGCCCGACCTTTACAAACGTGTGGAACAAACTCACAAATCAGTTAGTGAGTGTCAGCATGACTAAAACTCCCGTTTCTCCTGAACAATGAGAGCGATGAGAGGGGAATCTTGGGAGTGGTGCTATCAGCAAGAGCATAGAAATATTTCATGCCCTAATACGGATGAAAATACACGGAATATATGATTTTAGTGTCTTGATTTCTTTGATTTCTTATCTGCTTTGCGTTTGGACTTGCTTTGAAAGGGGAACACCACCACTCCCATTTGTCCCGGGGTTGCATTCAAGCCAGCGATAGCTGCATTTCACACTGCATTGCAGAGAGAACTATACACAAATGAAACAACGTGCAGTGCAGCGGGGGATGATATTACAATGGATGGTGTATGACATGCTGATAAATCTGACGTTGTGAAATTTTATGGGCTATTAACATCGCGCGTCTTGCCCCCTGCTTTCCCAAAGATTGAATTATCCAATAATCAGAGGGAAACAGAGATGCTGTCCAACAGCAGGATGGCTCCAACTGTTTTGTTTTTTGGATCAGCTCCTGCTTTCCATTGCAGTGGTTCAGTGAAAACAAGATTAAACGCTCTCAAGTGATAATTACAACAAGCCCTCTCATGTCAGTATAAATCTGGAGGATGCCACACATTGTTCTGAATTCAAGCCAAATAATTTTTAGTCCCCATTTTGGATATATATTAATTCCCCCCCCCACTAAAACTCATATATACACCTTTTTAGAGTGCATCGCTCCATTCCATTAAACATGAGCCACTCTAAAAAAGGCCATTTAATGAGCACCTCAAACAGGACCTCCGATGCACACACACCCACTCATCCATAAACACACACACACACACATACACACACTCACATTCTTTGAGCTGCCGCCATTCCCGTTACTCCCCCAGCTCCCACAAGGCATTTAGAATTAATCTCCTTGAAAAGCAAGGAGGTTTTAACTCTGACATCACATATGCACACACGGCCATAAATCTAACTTCAAATCTTAAAAAAAGCCAGTTTTTGTTTAAAAAAACCCCCAAAACTCCACCCTTTTTCTTCATTCTTTCCTTCCACATCTTCCACTCTCCTGCTGGACAGCCTTATCTTTCCCTGTGATGTTACAGCAGGCTCGCTCTTGGAAGAAACTTGCAAGCTATGTTGAATAAACGTTGACAAAAATCTGACCTCGGGGAACAGTCACTTCTCCCCACACGCAACACATCATCACATTTGATGGCTTGTTGCAGTTTTCCTGTGGAGTGTGCAGCATGGCAAACTGTGGAGACTTTATGGGACCTAGGAGCCAGCCAATGTGGGATAAACTCCCACTCC
>VUQG01009367.1:12847-33933 GCA_015106755.1 Etia nguti | reverse complement strand
CAAACACACCCACACGCACATGCTTACACAAAGTTTTGGGGAACTTTGTATTGGCAGCTCCTTAAAGGTTTAGTGACAAAGTAGCAGTTACCGCAAGATATTCCTGTGAATGAACCTTTGGATTGTGTTCAGCACATATGCTTTTATTTAGACCTCTCCAAGCTCTCTTCCAGGAGAGGGAAGATGACTCTGACTTTTCCGCACACAGAATTTTCATAGGAGCTACACTGTTCACATTCAAACTACTTAGTCATTTCCATTTACTAGAAGAGTTCACGGTCTCTACACCTTGCTGAGGAAAATGCAGGGACACAGATCAAACATATGTTCTGTACACCGCTGACACCTTGTTCATTGATTTAGGTAGCCAGAGCCACTCTGACCAACAGTGGCATAAATGTTGGACTCACGCCAGCTAAGTCGCACTAAAATGAGTCCAAATGCACTGATGTAATTCCGCTTGGCAGCAGAACATGAGCAAATGCTGCTATCAGGAATGGCCATCTAGCCTTGAAGCTGCTAGCACATGTGGAGCAGCTCAGGCTCCGATTTGTTCTGAATTAAGTCAGAAGAAAGTCAACATTAAGTTCAGTCAGAGGTGCTCATTCTGCCCATGAGCACTGGCTTATCCTCTGAAGTTAGTTTGCGAACTGCTGTTATGATTCTAGTTTAACATTTTGGCGCTAATGTCACATTATTTGAAAATGGAAGTAGTGCTAATACTGGCTTGTTGCAATGGTTAGCATTATATAGTCCTAATTCACTTTGATGTTGAATACAATGCCAATATTAACAGGCTTTCCATAAAATATATTTCCCATTAAATACTTAACAGCGACTGCTTTGTTAGTCAGAGTGGCTGTTCCCTTAATTTCTCATAATGTTAAACTCTAATACAGTCTCAAAGAAGGATCTTTAAGGAACTATTAATAAGAAACTCAGCACTCCAAAGTACAAATATAATACATTTAATTTGCCATGGCAATAAGAAAAATGGGGGCGTTTCAGTCCGTGGTTTTCTGTCCGTGGCATTTCTGATACATACATATACAACAGTCATCAATACAACAACATTAACAAAAGAGATAATGTGCTTCATCCACATTCAAAGATGACTAAAGTATTTATATAGAAACATAACCACAACATAACAGGAAAAGCTATACATAAAGCCAAATCTTGGGCAGAACAACCAGATAAATAGAAAACCCATTCCTACAATGGAAACAGGCTCAAATAAAATATTCTCTTTGATTCAGTACAAAGTTTAATTATAGATTTGAAAATCCATAAACAGGTTAAAAATTGCATGGAACTATGTGTGTCCAGAAATTATATGCATGTCCTAGTACATGTCCTTGCACACCATATAATAATTATAAAATAAAGAACAACATTTCCTTATTTAAGCCTTGTGGATACACTGTTTGCAAATGATATACTGAAATATCCAGTAGGCATCCCTTTGGAGAAGTTTCAGTTCCAGTTTGCAGGCTTCTCTACTCAAAGTAGGGTATTTAATATGGCAGTCTGTAGGGGATTAACTCACTTTTTGAGCCAGCTTCAAGTGGTCAATTGAGGAACTGCATGTTTCAGGCCTAAATGTTATACCTTTGGCTCTGGGGATGCAGTGTGGACCAATCAGAAGGAGGTTAAACTGTGAACTGATTTGTTATTATTATTTATTTATTTCCAAATGACTGGAAAAATAATTGTATTGCCAGTTTGTGTTTAGTTCTAAGCAAACACAGCTATGCTCTTGCACCTTGAATGAATCTGATTGTGTGGTGAGGTGGCAAGTTGCCATATTTACACGCAGAGCATTTGAATGATATCACAGATTTGTTGTTGTCTAGCGGTAGGATAGCGTGAACACACAAGACTGTTTTTTCAGACTTGTATTGTCTGAATCTATTATATAGCCAGAAGGCAAGGCATTTCCAGTCTAAATGAATCACCAAATACCTCCAGTAAGTAGGTGTGGTTATGAGTCACAGAGACTTGATCCTGGCTTCTGACTGCTGTCTTCTGTCTAAGTAATTGTTGACATTCGTTCAGACGTTTTCTTGGTGCTGTACATATGCGAGATTAAATTTCCATTATTTCTCTGACAGCCACCTCAACCTAATTTTTCTCGCACAGTGTTGCTACTTTGCATATTTACCTGTCAAGGCTCGTTGTCTGCCATCAACCAGCTACTTAGTACAGGTTGAAAGAGTATAGCAAGGTGATTGTTTCTCACTCCATCCATCCATCCATTTTCTTTGAGCCTATCCCAGCTGCCATTGAGAAAAAGACAGTGTACACCTTAGGCAGGTCACCAGACAACCATTCACGCTCATGGTTTTAGACTTTAGGAGGAAGCCGGAGCACCCAGAGAGAACTCATGCAAACCCCAGCTGGCCGTCAAGTTTAGGCTATACATTGTTCCCAGTATTTTTTACCCAGTATTTATACTCATGACCTTTGGAATTGGTATTGGTATTACCACAAAGATCAAATCGGGGAGTGTTTACATACATTGCATATGTGAAATCTGCTGTCCACAATCGGTTAAGTTAGATTTCTTTAACAGGTTAAACCTGGATGCTGCACTAACAGTGACAGAGGCACTGGAATATAATGACTGTAGTGTCGTTGAACCTTTGAGTTGGGATATTGGGACAGTATCCCAAAGTGTGATACTGCGGAATCCCGGTATTTGCTTTCTTGCTGACATTTGGTGCTGTTTTCGAAATGTCTTTTCCTAGATGTCTTTCAAGCCACATCAGAACACAGATTTTGCAGAGCAGCGCTGCTTTCATCTTTGTCCTCTACTAAGTGGGTCAATGAGCAACAAGCCTTATGTGTGCATTCCTCACTTTATGCAGTTTGCACCTGTTGTCTCTAAGGTGCACCTTTAGATAAGCCCTGCTTTTGTCCCTAATGTACTGAGTTCATCCTATCGCTGCGCCCCCATAGAGCTGAGAACCTTTCAGCCCTCTTCCCTTTCCTTCCTTTAGGGAGTGAAGACAACTTACCTTCTGTCTGGCTTTTCTTTCACGGGCTCTTGCACAGCAAATCAAGCCAATTTCTCACCGGCATCAGTCCCATTCGTTGAGGAAGCTGTGGGGCTGGAATATAAGGCATTTGAGGCACTCAGGGAGGGCATGATCCTCTTGAGGTCTATCACATGAAACATTTCCAGGGAAATATGAGTTGAAACATTTGTTCAACAGAACATTTAACTTTCCTGCACTGATTTGAATGTGTTGACTGATCATTCATTCTATTTTTCAGTTGTATTTGGTTTCATCTAAAGGCTGCAGGGAGAGTATTACTGTCATGTCTTCTAGAGGACACAGTGCAACTATAGGTTTTTCATATAGCTTTACACCTTCCAGGCTCTTGTGACTACTGTTAACTTACACACGTGCCAAACAGCGATGCAGTAATAGTACCCTCTTCTTTTCCCTTGTGTGTGGTATTGAGGATAACTGTCTGTCATGCTGTTAAACCGATTCCCAGTGGCTGTCTGCATATGATGGGTTGCATCAGACCACCCAAGAGGCCTACTGGTGGGCCTCAGAGATGAGAGTATACACCATTGGCATATTAATAGTTTGTGTGCGTGTGTGTATGTTGGGAGGTTACCATGAGAAAAGCCTTTTTTAAGCAGATCTGGCTCTGAACTAACCAAAGTTGGAAATGAGTTTGTAGAATCAGCATTAAACGTAGAATCATCTCACTGATGTCTCATGTTTTGGAGGTTTAATCAGTTGTTAAAGTGTTATACATGATGTTCAGAACCAGTGGATGTCGCACTAGAGCATCGGCCTTAAAACAAAAGAACCAAAACTGAAACTGACTTGGAGCTCTTTTTGCAGCTCGTAAAGGTCTTTATGCCTCAAAATCCAGACAGTGATACCTCTGGTCCTTATCTATGCCAGAAAGGCGCTTTTGTTTCCTCCGTAGAGTAAACTCTGGAAGAAACACTGTGGAAGCTGAACACCGCAGCCTGCACTTTGCCATCTTCCTTTTACCACACAGTGTGGGAGGTCACGTTCTCATCCTCCTTATAAACACCAGGAGGGCCTACAGTTTCAAGGGAGGCACTCACATGTATTAACATGCACGTGCGGCCAGAGCTGCTACCAAGACATTAAACAGAGAAGCTCAGATTACAGCTCATGCAGATTGTGCGTATGACAACGTTTATTTAAGACATCTTGGAGGTAAATGTGGGTTTGTCATTTTTGGGTTTGCACTCCTGAAATTCATCCTCACCCCCTTTAAAGCTCGCCGTACTTTTATCATCTCACTACATGTGAATTATGGTTTGAGAAACAGAAAGTGAATGTGTTTGGGTCTGTTTTAAGTTGATGGATGTCTGTTGAGAGAGCAAAACGTTATGGTAGACAGCACATGACTTATCAGTAGAGGTGTTTCTCCCTCTTTCATACTCACACTCACACACACACATACATGCATACTTTGTTCTTCAAATAACTGTCTTGTTAGTTAAAGATATGATCTGTGTTTTTCCCCTCACCCAGAGCTGCTTGATAAAAGCCGTCTTTATGTTATCGCCTGCTCTCTGTGTGAACATGTGTGTTTATGCCCATGTGTGTAATGTGATGGTGTCAGTGGTCACACATTTTGCTGCCTGTGGAAAACAGTTTACACATCACAGAGCACATGCGGCCCAGGCACGTCCCTTTGCTTTGTCTTCCATATGTTCTTGTATAATCAACTGCATGCAGCTTTGTCTCAGTGTGTGTGTGCATGTGTGTGTTTTTGCAGACATAGATGAATGTGTGACAGGCAGTCACAGTTGTGGTCCCGAACAGGTGTGCTACAACACCAGAGGCTCCTATATGTGCCAGTGTGCTCAAGGCTACCAAAGGAATGGAGACCTCTGTGTCGGTAAGTCTTTATTATATAAAATGGTTTTTAACTGATTCTTTATAAACTGATTTAAACTTGTTCTGCATGACTCTGGTGTACCCTCAGACAGAGATGAGTGTGCCACGACCCACTACTGCATGCACAGGTGTGTGAACACCCCGGGTTCATACTACTGTGAGTGCAACGCAGGTTACAAGCTGGCCAGCAACAACCACAGCTGTGTTGGTAAGCCACTGAAAATCCATGCCGTGTGTGTGTGTGTGTGTGTGTGTCCCAGAAGAGGTACAGGAGGTGGCTAGGGAGAGGGAAATCTAACCATCTGTGCTTAGATCCCATGGTTCTTCTCTCAATTTAATAGATGTTTAATATAAATATACGACTAATAATGACCTAAATAAAGTTAGGTAACTAAGTAGATGTGAGTAGAAAAATGTTAGTTCAAGAGTTAGCTACCAAAGTCCAGTGTTCACACTGACTGGGTTTGTCTCACTCCTCAGTTTTCTGACATGCAGACCCTTGGAGGAAGTCACCTCAACCAAACAAAAGGTGCACGTGCTATCAAGCAACCTGAATCCACACTGTAAATCTCCTGAAGTCAAAGGAAGCTGCTAAGTGTGTCACAGAGAGATGTTTATCTCTGAAGCATATTTAGAAAACCTGTGACTGGCTGCCAGCTCCTATCTATACAGGAACATGTGTATGTGATTTAACAAACACACATACGCAAGCTGAAACATGTGTAAGTCTGTTTCTGTTGAGCGTGTGCAACAGTGCAGACTGTATCAGTCTTTCTGCCTCTTTTGAACGGAACTGATTTAGTGATTAAAAGTTTATGACAGTTCAGATTTGCTATCTTCTGGGAAATTTCCAACTCTGCAAAGAAAAAAAGGTCAGATTATTAGACAAGTTATGAAAATTACTTGATTTGGTAAAAAGTGTCATGAAGTGTAGGATTGTGGACCCAAATGCAGTCGACACAGAAGGATAGTTAACAGACTGAGACAAGGTCGGATGGGAAGAAAACACTATTTATAAACAAAAGGAAAACCAGGAACCTGGACACTGGATGGTAACAACTACAAAGGTGAAGATAAGATTGTGTCCATTTACTGTACTCTTTGTAAAACACCTTTTTTTGTTTTAGATGTGAATGAATGTGATGCAGAAAGCCCCTGTCATCACCACTGCTACAACCTGATTGGCTCCTTCCTTTGCCAGTGTGACCAAGGCTACGAGCTGGCTCAAGACACGGTCTCCTGCCAAGGTGGACACACATGCACACTACATGCGCTGGCATAAATGTAACCATCCACATGCAAACATGTTCCGGTTGTTAACGCACACTGACTTGTTGTACTCATTGTTTGTTTTTGTGTGTGCACGTTTTTCTGCGCAGATATCGATGAGTGCGGTTTGTCCAGCTACATGTGTCAGTACCAGTGTGTTAACAATCCAGGAAGTTACTCTTGTGAGTGTCCGCAAGGATATCAGCTCCAGGCAAACCGGTTGTGTCAAGGTATGGCAGTCCGCATCTTTCCTTCCTTCCATAAATCAGTTTTTTATTTACTTTTTGCGTTCATTTGTTTATTATCTATCTCATACCCCGGTCTCTGTTTTCCAACACAACAAACTTCCTCTGCTTAAACTCTTTGATGATAACTGCTGGTTATTCTTGCTGTCATCATCTGTTTAACCTCTAAAGCAGATCTTAAAGCCACCAGTACTGTCATGGAAAGAATGCAGAGGTTAGGCAAAGCAAACACACAAACTTCGTGTTGCTTTGCTAAGCCACCTCTGTGAATTTATATGCATGATGTTGGTTTCTTGAAGTGGATTTATTTGAAGGTCCGGCATGTTCTCAAAGGGAGAGCTGTTATTTTTTCCTTTCCCCCTCAGTCAGGTGCAAGCTTTATAGATGGAGTCATGAATCCAGCCTGTTGTGTCAGAGGGACGTTTTGGTGATGAATCCAGGTTGCTGTGCCAGAAATAGCCCTGCGGTTTGGGGCACACTTGATGGCTCTATTTTCATGGTACTGAACGGAAAGAGCTTTAGTTAGAGCTCTGTGGGGTTGCACAAGGGGCTTCCCTCCCTTACGGATCTGCGGGTTCCTTCTTCTGTGTCTCCACTGCCAAAACAAATGCTGCTGCAGCAAAAAAAAAAAACCAAACCTCTTGTACATAACCTGAACTTTGACTGTGCTTTCACAGTTCTGTTTCAAAATGCTTTGAATTGTTATCCAACTGTTTGACTTTTCACTTACTTTTCTCTCTGTCTCTCTTCCAATCATCACCAGACATAAATGAGTGCGAGACGGGAACCCATAACTGCCAAGATGATGAAATGTGCTGGAACTATTATGGAGGCTTCCGCTGCTACCCCAGAAACCCCTGCGAGCCACCTTACACCCAAACATCTGAAAAGTCAGTAAACGTCACAGGCTCCTTTGATTCTCTCTCATTTGCACAAGAAGTTTCAAAAAGTTTGACTTAATTTTTGTGTCTGCTTGCAGTCGCTGTATCTGCCGGGCTCAGACTGATTGCCAGGGTCTCCCACCATCAATTGTCTACAAATACATGAGCATCCAGGCAGAGCGGACTGTGCCAGCGGAAATATTCCAAATTCAAGCCACAAGCATATATGCCAACACACACAACACTTTCAGGATTAAATCTGGGAATGATGGAGGGGAGTTTTTCCTTCGGGTATGTTGATGGGGAAAAAAACAAAACAAAAACTGGGTAAAATAATTGTTGTGATGCCTGTTGGCAAAGAGGAAAAACTAGAGAACCTACAGCCTTCCTGATGCTTAGCAGTTTTCACATTGATTGTCACCATCAGTCACAATAGTAACAAAAGCTGGTAGAAATTAACTACATTTTTCAGGTACCCCCCCCCCAAAAAAATTAAATGGCAGTCTGTCTATCTGGTAGATGTCAAGATATTTAATTAACAACTAATAAAGTCAGCCTCCATATGGCTAACTAAAAGCCAGATTTCTCATAGTGGTCTGGGGTCGAGGTCAGCATGTTTTAAATACTTGGAAAAAATTGTCTCGCTGTGTTGCATATACCTGCAAGTATTTCACAATAAAAAAGACCTGTTAGAAATTTATAGTAGCATATTGAGAGGGCACGCCCAGCATGCTATATGTTTTGTTGCCAGTTGTTCATATTGTGCTTTATTAACTGTGACACCATGGGTGCAGTGGGTAGCTAGTTTGATGTGCCTGTAGTCAGAGGATAGCATTTTTGATGAAAGCTAAGCAAAGTACTTAAAACTGTTGCTGATATCTATCAAGATTGAGTCACTGTGCTTTGAAGTATTAACAGCATTTTTTTATACTCCTATACCCGGTTACCTTCTGTAATTAATTTAGATAAATAGTCACTATTAGAAGACATATGGTAGTTTGTTGAGTCTGTAGAACGTACTGTACACTCACTGGAAACTTTATTAGTTTGTGCCAAGAAAATAATCCCCACCAAATTCTGGCCCTGCCATCTAAAGGTTGCAGCAGAAATCGGGACTTGTTATACCAGGCAATATTTTCCTGTTTTCTTTTTTCTACTTTTAGTTAGTCTGTGAAAACTGTAGCTTCAATGTCCTGTTCTCAGCTGATAGGAGAGGCACTCAGCGTGAGCTTAAAAAAGTTAAAAAGCCAACTTTCTTCAAGGTTCGACATGTTGTGCACTCAGAGATACTTTGAGATACTCTGAGTGGTTATTTGAGTTACTGTTGCCTTCCTCTCAGCCAAAAATGGTCTGGCTAGGCTATCTGCATACATGCATTGTGTTTCTGTCATGTGACTGGCTGATTAGATAGTTGCACTAACAAGCAGTTAAACACGTGTACCTAATAAAGTGACTGGTGATTCTATATTACTAATGTAAAACTGTGTCAAAAAAAGATACATCTGCACTCACACGTTAACACACGGATTGATTGTACTTTCTGCAGCGTTCCACCAACGTGAGTGCCATGCTGGTGCTTACCAAGCCGTTGACAGGCCCCAGAGAGTACGTCGTGGACCTGGAGATGATCACTCACCATCTGACCATGAACTACCGCTCCAGCTCACTGCTGCGGCTCACCATCATCGTAGGGCCCTACGCTTTCTGAGCGGCTCAGTTCCCAACAGCGCACACAAGTCTGTAAACATGGCAGTGTAACACAGCAGATGCCTGTATCAGCATAACATACTTTACATTTTCATATACATTCAGTATATAATATAGGCTGCCTCAGTCTCAAACAGCAGCACAGCAGTTCCAGTTGCTCAAGTCAGACCCCCTTCTGCTATAACGTGACCACTGGGCATCTTTTTCTATCAAGGTGTTGATTAAGAAAGCACCGATCTTAAAACGTAGTTCTTTTTCTTTAGTATTTTGAAAGATTAATCATTTTGACATAGTTTTGGAGTGCTTGAAGAATAAATGCAGCGTCTTCCCCGCATCGTGATTGTCTCACCTGCTTGAGTGCTGCGCCCCGCTATTTGTGCAAGTTTCTGTATAGTTTGCCTCATGAGTAATAATTTCCAGAGAAGTCCAGGAACAGTTCAAAAGTGTAAAGGGAGGGAATTAGCCTGTAAGTTGAGAGAATACTTAACTTTATGTTACAGCAGGCCTACTCGTACAATTTACTCCCAGGAGTTAAGTCATGTACATACCTAGGTAACAAATCAGTGTGTTGACGTTTGAGAGTGTGTGTGTGTGTTTGTGTGTGTGTATGTTTGTGTGCGCGATTGCCTTTGTTTATGCATGCAAGCAAATGTAAGTGTGAAACGCAGAGGGGATAGAAAGGGAAAGAGTGAGAAAGAGCTTGTTCTCTGCCCCCGGGTTTGGTGGATGTGGTCGAGCTGTTTATGTGTTTCTGTGATACCATCCTAACAGCTTTTGGTCACAGAGGCAATAACAGAGGTTTTTGAACTCGAGAACACGTACAGGAAATGACAGTTTTCATAATACACCTTGGCGAATTGACCGCTCGTTGGTGCCACAGTGATCCTCCAGAGGAACAGCTGGACTTTCTAATGTCAGTCCCAGTCAAAGAAGTCAGGCTGGCACCAGGCTGGCTTGCGTGATAAAGATAATTACAGTGTTTTGCCCTGTAGCTGGTTCATGTGCGACACAGGGGGATTATTAAAGTGTTAATACAATGCCACCAGACTTTTGGCAGAATGAGAAATCTTTCACTACCTGCTTTGCCTTTTATGATTCCACGTGTCCGCTCTGGCTTATTGCTGAAACACTATAAACTGTTGATATACAGCACTGAAAACCGCATGGACAATCGACATGTTGTCACCACTCTGTAGGTGTAGAAAGTTATCCAGCTTTTCCTAAAACCCTTTAATATGGTTTCAGCAGTGATCATACCGTAGTGCCTTAAAGGTATAAACTCAAAAATGTAACACTAATCTTATCATTTATGCTGTCAAAAAAACAACAAGAAAAACGTTAACTTTCTTCCATGAGATGCCTTAATGTTTTTTTTCTTTTCTATTTAAATATATATTTTGTCATATGTACCTTATATGGATTGTACTCTGGAGTTTAAAAGTTATATTGTTGAATAAAATATGATGTATAAATTGGGTCAGGTTGTTCTCTCTTTTTTTGCCCAACAGCACAGAGGAACGGCTTTAAGATGTGTGAAAACTAATCGCAAGAGTCACGCACCAAAGTAAACATTTTCTGACTTCACATATATTGTAATGGAAAAAGCAGCGGCTGGATGAAATGCTCTGCTGCTCCTCTCGTGCTTTAGGGAAAACGTGAGGATGATTTCATCTGAATTTAACAATGATAAATGCAGTGAACATGATGCCATAGCCATCATATCTATCTTATTTAAGGAGATCCAGAGGGGATACAGTAATATGCTATGTTGAGTAAATGTGTGCTCAGGGACGACTGCGAAGCCTGCACACACAAACACACGCATCATATTTAGATGTAAAATTGGTTGGGAGCGGTTTTATGGTAAGTTGTTACTCAATCACGCTGCTGTCTAGAGCTTTAGTCAGAGCAGCTATGGGACATGTAAGATGATACATGATGTGTCATTGTTCCCCAAACCCCATCTTTAGCTCCCCACTCATTGGAGTTGGGTTTTTGCTGTACATGCATGATTCAACCCCCGAGAGAAAACATTGCTCACCCACTTTTTCTGTGACTCAACCAGAGCTGAACCTCATGAGAAGAGCAACATGTTCAGGTTCTTGTTCTTGATTAATATTCCACTCAGGGTAACAGTGAGGATAATTAACTTAATCTCCTTGCATATAGCTAGACATTTCATTAATCACTGTTAGATTTATTGAACAGATCAAAGCCAAAGCCACTGGCTGAAGATCACACAAAAGGAAAAAAGTCATGAAAGTTCACCAAGTTTGTTATCCTCTGTCATCTCCGTACAATATTCCAGTGATGCAATAGCTGCCCCCTCTTTCTTACTGTTTTTATACTTCATAACTTGTTTGCCACACTTTGGTCTCCTTAATACCAATAAGTCAGGGTTTGAATAGTTTTATTTGAGAACTGCTGCTAACCTTTACTATCCTTTAATGTCTTACTTCCAGCATGATTATGCAAAGCATAATCAAAGCTCTTGAAATGGTTTCATGACAGTGAGTTCAGTTGTCTTCCCAGTCTCTAAATTCATCAGAAAGCCTCTGAGCACAAATGGACAGCTGACAAAAATGTAGAAATTGTATTTTAAAATATATAATAAATTTATACGGTTGGTTCCATATCATGTGATTTTTTGATATCTGTAACACAAAGAACTAAAGGTGTTTTAAAGGTAAGAGAGTGTACATTGGCTTGCAAACATGTAGCGACAATAATGTGTTAGCAGCTGTAAGTCCGCTGTGTTCATAATACATGTTTTTTTGTTTTTTTGTAGTTGTTGTTTTTTTTCTTTGCTTGCACAACAAGCAGAAACTTCCAGCCTTTAAAAGCCACTCAAGGGTAAAAATAAAACCCCATGTTATAGACTTTATATAAAAGATGGATACAGCCACTATCATATCAGCCACATGGTCACTGCCATCTTGATGTTTTTAAATCAGACTAAACTGGACTCCTCAGTAGTGTTTTGTGGGTGATGTTGTATAGTAACAAATATGGATATGTGTGGCATAAAGCTAGGGATGTGGCTGTTTTGAATGACAGGTGGGCTCACACCGGCTGCTGAAGTCAGTTTCTGTCAGTCTGCTAGGATTCACCTTCACTGATTCTAGCCACCTACCTGGACCTAACCGGTCTGTGGTCTGTTAAATTAGCAGATATGTGTTGCACCAGTACAGTTTATGAATGCAGTTTTCTGATCATGTTTGCTTTGGTAATTTAGTACCTAAATAAAGTCAGTTTTGGCTCCAAAATGAATAAATAAACAAATCATTTTTAAAATGCCAAAACGGAGGCTTCAAAATATGGAAAATTCATAAAGAATCCAATAGGGGTGGCCAGAGGTGCATCTTTTATATACACGCTATAGTTACAATACCAAATTTCATCCAAAAATAATTACAGCGTTGTGTGCATCAGCACTTGTGGCCTTGGTGGTCTTTTTTTAAAACATTTTTTTAACATTTTTAATGGACTGATGTTCATGTTAGCAGGCACTAATAATTATGCATCTATTTCTCAGTGTTGCATTCACACATACACTTTCTCATTAAAATATGATTCCAAAAAGCAAAGACAGCAATGGACAAACTGCTAAAATCAGTGCTTCAGAGAAGCACTATGTCCATTAAAAGAAAAAGAAAAGAAAAGAAAGTACAGCTGAAGCTGACTGTATTGTCTCTTGTTTTGCAGGTATTCAGTCATCAACAAATATTTCAGTCCAAGTCATTGAAGCCATGGCACTAGTGAGGCACTAGTGAGGCACTAGTGAGCATAAAGAAACAAATACAATTAAACCACCAACTGCACAAATGGTGAGTGTGAAGCACCGATACACAAATTTTGGTATTCCCTAGCCTCACAACGGGAAAAAAATGCTGTTGAAACTCAGCGATTTATCGGATATTACTGGGAAATCACTCAAAATCACTCAAAATCACTCCATATGGTGCTGTCACTATGTTCTCCCTGGCCTGTTTTGGGTGTCAGGGAGAGAGGTAAGAGGTGTTTTGATGGTGAAAGCGAGTGCATGAAGAGGTGAGAAATGAGTAGTTTATTGGATGGCTTTGAGATTGGAAACACATAATAGGATGAGGTCACTTGTTAACACTGGCAAAAGGTGCCACGGCAGAGTGGCACAACCACACAAGGGCATTCATATAATGTAGACCCATGCCACTTAAGAAACCACTCATCCAACAAGAATGTACACACTCAAACTAATTAGCAGAACCACCCATCCAATGTGTGCATATCTGTTTATGTAAATTGTGATTCCTGCTGGTGTGGTATGCTGCTTAGTGCCACTGCATGTGGCTGTTGAAAACGTGCCAGGTCGTAAACACTCCTTGCCTGGTACCCAACCACAGATGTCGTTTCAATAAGCCTTCAGTCGGGCTGAAAAATAAATCCTGGAGGTCCATACCTGTGTGATTACATTCTCTAATTATAGTTTGGAGCAGTAACTCCGAGATGACTGAATGAAACGGGCCCTCGGGGTGTTGTGAATGTAATTATATCCTGACAATTAATAGGCCCAGTCCTCAGAGAAGAGTTTGTTATATGATGACGCACCTGACCGTTTTTAGCTCGCCAGGGAAGCCTTTGAATTATGACATAATTACAAGGGAAAACATGATATACAAGGATGATAATTATCCCCAAGTACAGTAACAGTAAATGGCACTACCTTTTAGAATAGGAGTTCATAACAGGGGAAAGGTTTAGATTTCTCCTCGGCACAGTGGTTAACATTAGCTGCTGGGCCAAAAGAGGAAATATCTTGGACCTGGAATGCATCATTTGTGGCCACAGATAATTTCATGAAAATGTTTCTTTATCCAGAGGAGTCTTGATATGTTGCTAATGCTCTGAGTATACACGCACACTGGCCAAGCACACATATTTAAATTGCTGGCAGGAAAGAAAAAGCTAAAGGCTAACAGGTCATGCACGCAAATAGAAAGATTAAGAGACAAACATTTGAAAAATGACATGCCACAATAAAATATATGACTTGTTATGTTTTCTGAGAATGTGCGGAGAAACTGAAGACGTTTTCTGGAGGAAGATGTACACTCTGTCATTCCGCAGCCCTTACCACACTGTGGAGAAGGAGTAGCTTCCCTGATATTTGTTCTGTATTGTACAAATGCTCAAATAAACTCCCTCTTCTCCATCTACACCGGTGTTTTCACTTCTACTACCTTAACAGACTTCTGCAGACTGTGTGGGCATGTTCAGACTATCCTTGATTGGCACGTCTCTCATTTTCCTGTAAATGCTGTTGCAATCTTTAGGACAGCACATCATTTTACACCTATCTCTGTCACAATAAACAGCACATTAACACCCACTTCATTAGGTATGCCTTGCTGTTACTGGGTTGGTCCCACTTTTTGTCTTCAGAACTGCCTTAATTCTTTGTGGCACTGGTTCAACAAAATGCTGGAAACATTCCTCAGAGATTTTGGTCCATACTCACATGATAGCATCACACAGTATATAAATACCCTGTTCCACCACATCTCAAAGGTGCTCTACTGCATTAAGATCTGATGACTGTGGGGGTCATTTAAGTACAGTAAACACACTGTCATGTTCAAGAAACCAATCTGAGATGATTTGAGCTTTATGACATGGCATATTATCATGCTCGAAGCAGCCATCAGAAGATGTGATCATAAATGGATGGGCATGATCAGCAAAAATACTCGGGAAGACTGTGGTGTTTAAATGATACTCTATTGGTACTAAGGTGCCCAAAGCGTTCATAGAAAATATACATCACACCATTACAACACCACCAACAGTCTGAACTTTAGACAGAAAGCAGGATGGATCCATGCTTTTATGTTGTTTATGCCTCAATTTTCTGTTCTTAGCTAACAGGAGTGGCACCCAGTTTGGTCTTCTGCTGCTGTGGCTCATCTGCTACGGTTCAACATGTTGCTTTTCTGCATCACTTTAAGCTTTCCTATCAGCTCAAAACAGTCTGGCCATTCTCCTCTGACCACTGGAATCAACAAGGCACCCAGAAAAGTTCTCTTTTTCAGACCATGGCTGTGTGGGAAAATTCCAGTAGACCAGCAGTTTCTGAAACAGTCAGACCAGCCCGCCTGGCACCACCAACCAAAGTGACTTAAATCAACTTTCTTCCCCTTTTTGATGCTCAGTTTGAACTTAAACAGGTTATTTGTCCATGTCTACATGCCTAAATGCATGGAGCTGCTGCCATGTGATTGGCTGAATATTAGGGTACACCTGTTCAAGCAGTTGAACAGGTGTACTTAATAAAGTGGCTAGTGATGTAGATTAGTGACCACATATTATTATTTACACTAACCTGAGCAGGAGTGTAATTATCTAAAGTATAACTGTATGAATGAGCCTGTAAAACAGACCTTTGACACGTGCAGGAAAATTTATAGAAAACTGCTGACCATGATTGTGAAAATTCACAACTTTGCATATGTCTTGAGCTTGCACTCACTTACACCTAATTTCATCTCTCCTACTGTGTTGCTTGACATCTGACCTTGATTTTCAACTGTTTTCATAATTTCTATTTCCCTGCCAGCCTTTCCAGGGCAACATGGAAGAAATCAAGCTGTACGTAGCACATGTGGGTGTGAACACGTTTGTGTGACAGCCACAAAAACAGGCAGGTGAGGGGAGGCCAAGGGTGGGCAATGCACTCTTGGTGTGCCAGTCAGTAATACTTTTCCTCAGGTTGAGGTGTACTCACCAGGAGGGTGTGTTACTGCTGGAAATCTCTATAATGAACAGAAGGATGGATCCCTGCCTGATCAAATTCCATTGCAGCCCCATATCTTTGTTGCCTTCCAAAAATGTTCAGCATACCAGTGGGTTTTATTGACTTGTCAGAGCAGACAGCAAGAGTGCAAGCTCTGCCTTGTAAGGTGTGCAGTTAACAGGTTTTAAAGCAGGAATGTCTGCAGATCACTTTTTTTCATTTGTAATACATTTGTGTGTTTAAGGTAAACTCAGTGATTAGAGTTACTGTAGAGCATACGCTGGGAGAAAAGCAATTTAGAATATAAAGTTATTATATAAAGTTTTTACAGGACTCTGTGCATTCCTGTGAAAAACTTAGTACACCCCATGATTCAGGAGCCTGTAGAACCACCTTTAGCAGGAGTAACTTGAAGTAAACTGTTTTCTGTATGGCTTTCACACAGATAAAGAGTGAGCCAAAATTCCTCCACATTGTGGAGGAATTTTGGCTCACTCTTCTTTACAACATTGCTTCAGTTCATTGAGGTTTGCGGGCATTGGTTATGCAGAGCTCTTTTAAGCATTTCAGCTGGGCTGAGGACTTTGGGTCACTGCAGCACCTTGATTCTGAACATTATCTTGTAGATTTGTTCTTATGCTTGAGATCATTGTCCCGTTGCCTGAGCCAGTTTTGGCCAAGTTTTAGCTTACAGACAGATGGCCTCACACTTAACTCTAGAATACAGAGAAGTTCACAGTCGACTCAGTGACTGCAAGGTGGCCAGGTGCTTTATAACTCATATGCCATGTTCGGTTTTCACCAGCAGTGGCGTTGTGCATTATGGTCAAACATCTCCACTTTGGTCTTGTCTGTCCAAAGGACTTTGTTACAGATATCTTATGGTTTGTTCAAGTGCAAATTTGCAAACATAAGCTATGCTGCTGTTTTCATTTTTAGAGAGAAGAGGCTTTCTCTTGACGACTTTTCCAAACAACCCATACTTGTTCAGTCTTTGTCTACTGCTAGCTGAGGTCTGTAGAGTCTAAAATGTAGCTCTTGGGTTTTTTGCAGTTTCTTGGATCATTGCACGCTCTGACCTTGAGGAGAATTTCCTGGGATGTCCATTCCTAGTAAGAATGTGGCATCGTGTTTACACACCTGAATGCTCCAGACCAGCAAACTGCCAAAACTTTTGCTTTTGTGGATGCAGTCACACTTGCTGATGATCAATTAATCGAATGCATTTGACGAGCAGGATATGACTCCTACTTATTCTCTTAATTCCTATAGAAGCAGTAATGGTGTACGTAGTTTTTAACAGGGCTGTACAGAGTCCTGAGAAAACATGTAGACAAAAACAGTAGATCTCACAGTTTAACAGTTTTTATCCAAAATGGACTTGGTATACGTTCATATAAGACAATTTTGACCATAGGTCTCGGTTGAGTTAGCCAGTGTCACCAAGCACAATTAGCTATTTCTCCTAACAATCTAGTGATTGTTAAGATCCTGAATCCAGCAGGAAGATTCCAACTTTGTTACCTTTGTTTTCTAGATGCTCAAGTCACATCTTTATTTAAAGGGATAACTCTGCTACACATGAAAATCTTGGGGAATAGAACTGCATATACTGAAGGAAAAAAAATGTTTAAAACCTCTTGTGGTTGACACAGGACTAGACCTGACACAGGCTGAACCGTATCAAGTCTACCAGTTTCAATATCCTAGATATTTAGAAAGTCTTTAAGGATTTTTTAAAAATGCTATTGTTTTTTTGTTTTTACATCACAAGGTATTTAGTGTATGACTTGAACGTAATAGCAGTGCATGAGAGGCACATACTGGGGCACATGCAAAACTTTACAAAACATCTTCCTTTTTTGAAAAGCAGTTCCTGTTATTTCCCACACTTCTGCAGGATGTGTGGCAAACATTTTTACTGACTGGAGAGGCTGCATGGCTTGACTCTCACTGGTGAGACTGAGTCAGGGAAAAGGAGATATGGTAAACTGCCAGTGATGACAGATGCTACTCCACTATCTCTCTTATAATGAGTTTAGCCTCTCTCCCCCTCTTTCTCTGTCTTCCTACTCTTTCCTCTCACCCCCTGTCCTGCAAATACAGTTAGCTGCATGACCATCCGCGATGAATGGCTGTTAACAGCTGCCTCTTTTTTGATAGTTGCCTGTGAGAGCATGTAATTGCATTTGGCCTTGGGTGTACATGCACTCATTAAACCGGTGTCAGTGCCCATTACATTCCTCAGGAGTGCAACTCAGGTAGAATGCAAATCCCAGGCAGGAACGAAGCGTGCTCCCAGGATGTTCCAGCGCTGAAAAGAAAAACACTTTGGCGCTCAGATCAAAAAGAAAACCTTGAATTATTATCGGTTTGGGTGTTTTCCTGTTTTAACTCTCCAGGGGAACTGTTCAGTCATTCTGATGAACATAAACACAAATTGAATTCAAGACAAATAAAATTCAATAAATGTATCTAAAATAGATCCCAGAATAACCCTGCCAAAAATCTCACTATCAGTAGTAAGAGGATGTGTTTGGCTGAAATAATTGAGCTGGTCCAAGTTGTTAAGGCTCAGAGGGGATAAGATCTGCTATGCTGGGATTGGATCCATGCTGGGATAAGATGCAGAATTCCAAAAATGCCCATCTACATGCCAAGATTCTGTGTTAGACCCATTTGGTTACACTGAACCGCCTATCTCTTTGCATATTATTTGGATACTGCTAACAAATCACATACATAAATATATTAAAGGCAAAACATGTTTCCATGAAATTTATCTGAACACTCTAATGTGACTGCAGAGGAAGGAGTTTTGAACTGTTATGAAATTGGCACACACTAAAGCTAACAACCTACAGATTCCTCAAAACCACAAAAACAGGCTTAATGTTCTCGACGGCTTTTGTGTCCTGTATCCATCAGTTATTGTGACACACGTGTCATGCTGTGTCCATTGTTATAGCCTGGCCTCTCTGCTGTGTGAGACAAACCATCAATCATGTAACAACCAGTGAGGTGCAACTGTCTGTTTGAATATTACTGCAGAGACAAAGAAGCCACGACATCTCATACAAGAGACTCATTAATGGACTTTAAAGCCTGCCGCCGTGCTTATTCCCCAATCACATTATGACATGTTAATGTACTCAGAGGATGAAAGCTGAGCAAATAAACGAGCAACGGCATGGCATTTGTTTTGGGCTGCACGAAGGAAAGATGCAGGATACTGCAGGCGCATAATGACCCCTAGTGGACAAACTCCGCACGCACATCTGTATGCGCACTGTCACCACCACACCCCTAAAAAAAAAGCAGGTAATTGTTTTTAGCATGAAAAATACAAAATATGTCTCTAGGAATCTAAAGGTTGTTCATATTTTTTGCTTTCTGATCACTCAAAAAATAGCTGTTGCAATTTTAGGATTAAGTAGAAGAACAATGAGGGGTGTAGTGCTGTAACTGTCCGACAGATGGCAAAGTCTGCCCAGTTCATACCGTGACACGGGCCTTATCCCTAAACTAGGCCTCTCCAACTCATTGTCTTCTTCAGACCCATCGTGGAGTAAGCACTAAATTAAAAGGCTTCGTTCACTAATCTATCTAAAACCCATAGCATAAAATAACAGAAATAAGTCATTTAATTTATATTGTATCAGCCACGTTTGAGCCATTTATTTAGTGAGACTACCTCAACATCTCTACGATACTGCGTGATAAAATACGTCTGTACAGCCACTGTCAGGCTTTAGGGCATTGTTCAGTAGCAGTGTAGACCTGTTTGGCAGGCAGCACACTCCCTGTAGCTGGATTTGGTCTAAATCTGCCGGTGACTGTTCCAACTGTGCGCTTAACTGCTTTCTGGTGACTTGAATGATGAGCTCTGGAGCAGACAAAGAGAGTGTATGTGCACGAGAGAGAGAGAGAGGGAGAGAGATCCCATCATCCTTCCTGGTGGGAGGTTTGAGATGAGCTGCGCAGACCCGTCCGCTACCGACGCATCTTCCTGGCCTGCCCCCCTCTCTCTCTCTCTCTCGCTCTCTCTCCCTCCCTCCCGCTCGCTCCCTCTCCCAGTCTCTCTCTTTCCTCCTTTTCTGTCTGCCACTAGCCTACCTGAAGGGAAGTGTACAAAGCCGATAAGTAAATCTGGCGTGCCGGCGGGGCCCTGTGTGCGCTATGCTGCGGTAAAAGGGCCGCTATTTGCGGTGTTCACAGGGGATGTAGAGAGGGACAGAGGCGCCGCTCTCCCTCACGGACCACGCCGTGTCTGCTTTTGCTCTGCCCAGCCCGCCGCATCGCTGAGCGGCCTATGAAGCACACAAGATGTCGACCAGAACGCCATTGCCCACAGTGAACGAGCGTGACACCGAGAACGTAAGTGCAGCTGTCCGGAGACACCTGAGCGATACCGGGCGTGGGGACGGAGTGGTAACCACTCGGGGATGTGGTTATTTTGCGCACTGGCCGGTGCAGGTTAATGGCAGCTCTTCGTGAGGCTACTGTGTTGCAGAGTGACTCGACCAATGAGCACAGCAGCTTTTTTTTTTTTTTTTTACCCCCCCCTCTTTCTGAGGGAATGAAAGCATGGAGCGTAGAAATATATTAGAATAAAAGTGCGGCCCGGCTGTGTCTGCTCCGCTCTCTCTACACAATAATGCTAGCCTGAACAACGCACTGCGTCAGTATTATGCCGCTTTTAATGGCACAAGCGAGGCTTGAATGTTAACACTGAGAATGAGAACGCTATCTGTGTGGCCTGTGAGAAAATGGTGTTGCTCCACTCGTGCAGCTGGGGGGGTTCTAGTTCACGACGTCAATATGTAGGGTGTGTGTGTGTGTGTGTGTGAGAGAGAGAGAGAGAGAGAGAGAGGGGGGGGATGTTGCCCTAGTTTTCAATTGCAAGGCTCGACAGCATCGCAATGTGACATCCATCACCTATCGGGCCCTGCTGTAGGAGCACGCTCGGTGCTGCTGAGGAGGAGGCAGCGTGTTGTTGTTCGGCGAACCAACACGCAGACAACAGGGCGAAGAAACGACTTGAATTAATCACAGGAGATTTCTCATGCGCCGTGTGGAGGAATGTTTATGAACGACCACCCACTCCCAGTTATGGCGCGCACATCCACAATAATGTAGCTCTTCAGAGATCATAACAGATGAGGACTGCTCCTGTGTGTGTGTGTGTGTGTGTGCTGACAGGCTGTGACATATCTGGGTTTGTCTGATTTTTTTTTTTTTCCTGGAAACAGAAGCCTCCTTTAAGGCTGCAGGCAGTCTTTTTTTTTTTTTTTTTTGTTTTTTTTTTTTA